>VNKC01002447.1:0-83596 GCA_008042775.1 Drosophila pectinifera
CCGATTTTTAAAATAAACAAAAATAATTTTTTTTCAAAATTTGAAAATTTTAATGATGTAACCCCTTACATTTTTTTGAAAAATCGACCAAAAATTTTTTATGTTTATATTTCAATATTTTATTATTAAATAATTAAGATTTTAATGGTGATTCCGAATATGAACGGCATTTGGCTGTCATCCCATTTTTGGCCAAATTATGCTCTTCAGAAACATCAAGTATGCGGATTTTTGGGTCCTTAAATTGGCATTTTTATATCCTAATTTTTGAACAAATCAAACTTAAGAATATCCATAACTTGGCCAAAACAGCCTTAAAAACAGCGGATCGGAATATATATGACATTTGGCTGTCATCCCATTTTTGGCCAAATTATGCTCTCCAGAAACATCAAGAAATCGGATTTTTGGGTTCTTAAATCGGCATTTGTATATCCTATTTTAGGGACAAATCAAAATTAAAAAAACCTATAACTTTGCCAAGTAATATTTATTTACTAAAAATTCATTTAATTATTCAACATGAAAGCCGAGGGCTTAAATGTCATGGCAGAGAAAGGACTACTGCTGGAGCGATCGGATTCCTCAGAGACGACGGAGAAACTGGAAATACAAATGACCCGGCGAAAGGGCACCCTCCAGGCGATCCACCACCAGTCGCTCCCCGTCAACCGGCTGCTCCTCCTCCGCAGGAAGTCGGTGCTCGGATTGGTGGCGGCCTTTGTGTTCTGCTACTTTGTGATCGGGCGACCCGACTGGGCGAATGTCCTCGACCTGGATGTCCTGCATGGTGATAGCTTCGTGGCAGTTCAGCACCAGTCCACGGTCATGGATGGTGAGTCAATCATCCTACAGCATCCTTATTCGCTTCTTATGTTGTCTCCCCTATGCATGTCCGCAATTATTGTTTCCATTTCCGTTTTTCTTTGCCTTTTCCCCCCTTTTGATGCATGTGATTGTCAGTGTCCCGTGTGGTGTCCCGTGTGGTGTCCCTAGATGGTGTCACAGATTCGGGCACAGATTCTGAAACAGATTCTGCCACAGATCCTGACACAGATTCTGATACAGATTCTGACAGTATTCCATTTGTGCCGGAAGGCTTCCTTGTGTACAGCAACTCCTGCCGGATCATGGAGCTGGATCCGTACAAGGATGAGGTGATGCGTCACTTCAAGCGGGTCAAGTACAAGTCCTGCCAGAAGTTACCTCCACTGACCCGGGTAAGGTTTCAGGAGCGCTCCCAGAAGTACCTCCTAAGCATTGACGGAGCCGCCTTTAGCCAGTATCCGGTGCATCAGAATATCCACTGCTGCTACATGGCGGTGCAGCGGGTCAACGAGATGGAGGTCAACTACACCAAGTGCCACAGCTTCAAAGGACGCACTGAGCTGCCCAATTCCGTCGAGGACATCATCGTCAAGTGCGAGTCGGGCGGAAAGCAGATCTACATCAATGGCCACGCAACCATTCCCGTCAAGGAGGCGGTGCAACAGCGGCTCCAGGAGGCCTACGACACTCACTCGGAGGTGGAGGACAACACGGTGGAGCAGCGGGTCCAACAGCGACCGCCCAGCGTCCTGATGCTGGGCATCGACAGTATCTCGCGAGTGAATCTCATCCGGGCCATGCCCAAGACGGCACAGTATCTGTACGACAACGAGTGGTTCGAACTGGCGGGATACAACAAGGTGAGTTCCTACTCTACCAGACTGGCAAAGATTTAAACTATAAAATCCTTCTCCCCTTCAGGTGGACGACAACACATTCCCCAACATTATGGCATTGGCCACCGGCTTTAACCTGCACAACGCCCAGCAGGAGTGCTCCCCGTTCGTGGTCGGTGGCCTGGACAAGTGCAACTACATCTGGAAGCAGTACAAGGAGCATGGATATGTCACCGCATACGCAGAGGATGCGGTGAAAATCAACACCTTCAACTACCTGAAGAAGGGCTTCGAGCATCCGCCGGCGGACTATTACCTCCGTCCTTATCTCTCCGCCGCCGAGAAGCTGCTGGATCACACGGTGGTCAATGGCCTGATCCACTGCCTTGGCTATGAGACTGCCGCGGAGCATGTGTACGACTATGCCATGGAGTTTACGCGCCGGTTCCTCAACGATACCTACTTCGGGTTCTTCTGGACAAACACGCACAGCCACAGCGACATATCGCAGACGAGCGGCATGGACGACTACATGGCGGAGTATCTGCGCAAGTTGGTGCGCCAGGGCACCATGGAAAACAGCGTGGTGGTCTTCTTCAGCGACCACGGACTAAGGTTTGGTCCCACGCGGAGCACCTGGTCGGGCCATTTGGAGGAACGGCTCCCGGCGATCTTCATCTGGCTACCGCATCACCTGCGCCAGTCCCATCCGGAGTTTGTGCGTGGCCTGCATCTGAACAGGAATCGGTTGACAACGCCCTATGATCTCCATCTGACCATGAAGCACATACTGTCCCTGTCCGGACGAACGGACATGGCATCCCTGGGACCAGCGCCCGACTGTCCGCAGTGCCAGAGCCTGCTGCGACCCGTCTCGCTGCGGCGGAGCTGCGCAGACGTGGGCATCGAGGATCACTGGTGCACCTGTTGGGCCTACGATACCGTCTCGAGCACATCGCCGGAAACGCGGCAGCTGGGCAAGCGAGTGGTGTCCTACCTGAACACATTTGTGGCCGAGTTTCGAAACGGAACATACGCCAAGCTCTGTGCTCCACTCTCGCTGCAAAGCATCCGTTCGGCGTTCCGGGCGCATCCCAATGCACTCGATCCGGACAATGTCCACACCTATCGGCTGATCTTCGTGACGTCGCCGAACAAGGCGTGGTACGAGGCTACCGTGCGGCACAACCAGACGGATGACTCTGTCACGGTCACGGGTTCCGTGAGCCGACTGAACGTGTACAGCGGCGAGGCGGAGTGCATGAAGGACTTCGCCGCCAAGAAGTACTGCTATTGCCGGCAGAAGAAGGGTTAGAGGAAGGAGTAGGATTAGAACAAAGGCTAGTGCCCAAGTGCCGTTACTACAATATATGTATATTTATATATAGCGAATCTCTGCCGGAAACCCGTAGAGATTTAAAAACAATACTTCCGGAAGCAACGAAAGTCGTAATTTACATTTATTTTGATTGTTTGAGGTGTCACAGTAGTGTCTGTAAACTAAAATAGTTTAATTTATGCATCTAAAAGTAGACAATATAATTGTTTATTTTTACCAGCAGTATTCGAAAGTGCAGATGATCTCTGTGATTCCCCAAATTCATCCTGTTGCCTCAACTATTGTTTATAAAATCGATCTGTCGCGTTTCACAAAAACCACACCAGTGTATATCGTTAACCCTGTAAATAATTTACATTTTACGCTCCAGAGACTATTCGGCCAAGAATTAGTTTAGACATTTAGGTAGATTTAGTCGCCATAACACTAATTGTTATGATTTGTTATAGACATTCAATTTATTCGGAGCCACTTTTAAATAAAAGAAAATTCTGTTTAAATAATGTCCAGTGAAAATTAAATGTAAATGTAAACCTTTATGTACAAAAACTTTTCTAGTTGAAAGTCTGTCCAGTTTTAATAGTTTTTGTACAGAAGGGTTTGCATATTTTATAGACTTTCAATTATAAAAGCTTTTGTACATCAAGGTTTACATAATCGCATATCTAGGTACTTAGAGAGCCCCATTTTGGTCAGATTTGGCATAATACTTCCAGGTGCTGGACTTCTCCTTGAAGCTGTAGTTTCCTAACAGATTCTTGAACGCCTTGAACAGCTTAGTCAATGGACTGTTGCGCTGCAGTCCAAGAAGATCGCCCGGCAACGGCTGTACGTCCAGCCGCAGCTCCTTGTAGTCATCACTGGCCAGCAGCGAGAGAAAGCCACGCAAATTGACCGCGTACGCCGGATCTTCGGCCCGTGTCTTTGAGAATTCGATCGTTTGCTGGAGTTGGTGGGCAAAGAATGACTGGCCCGAGCCACGTTGGAAACTGCGTCCCGTCCAAGTGTCCAGAGAACTACTGATGCGCCACCTGTGATAGTGCGGCTCCTCCGACATCAACTCGACGTTCAAGACGTACAGCTGCGTCAGCACATCCTTGATGGTGTCCACATAGCAGGACATCCAGTAATAGTATATCGATCGCGTGTCTTCTTTGGCAGCATTCAAGCTCAGTTCGTTGGCGCGCAAACACTTGAGATCGTTGGTGGTGGGTGTGATGACGTGCGTCCGGACAATGGGCGGGGCATTAAGGTTCGCGGTAGCTTCGAATTTGGTAACTGTTGGCTCAGTTTTTAACTGCAGCGTCGCCTCCAGCTTAATTTCCTTTTTCTGCTGTTTTGGGGGTGTGGGCTTTTCCTTGTGTTGGTTCGCAACTAACTTGTCCGTCAGACCGAATAGTAAGTAGTCGTATAGCTTCTCTGGTTGCGCCTGTAGCACCGGATCGCTACTGGCCTGAGCTGCTAGGATTAGGCATTGCCTGAGATAGCATAGATTCGATTGGGAGACGGACTTGGCCACGTTGTGCTTCAGCTCGAAGGGATCCTGCACGCACATGCTGCGGTCCAGCTGAAACGCATCCGGGGGCTCACCCATCGCCTCTTGTATGGCCAGCAACTGCGCCTCGTACTCGGGAAAGCCGCCACCCGGTGTCCCCATACTTGTTTCCTTGTCCAGAACGCAGCCCAGGAACGGACTCACTACACTCTTATCAAAGTCGACGGTACTGTAGTAGACAAAGAAGTTCCTGATCAGCTCCAGGGTGCTCGTCTGTGCCGGAATCGGCTGCATTAAGTTCAAAACGTAAGCGTAGTTAACGCCGCAAACATTTTCCGGGGGGCAGAACGACTGTAACTGCTTGATGGACGGCAACAGGTCTTGCACCTGCAGGCTGACAATGATCAGGCTGATGAGGCAATAGCTGGTCATGCTGCCGTGGCCAATCAGCTTCAGCTTCTTGGCCCAGATCTTCAGGAACAGGCTCATTTCGCGCAGTCGCTCGTCGCGCCGCATTAGTTCGCCGACGAATTTGGAGTTGTATGTGCTATTCGGATTCGACATATTGATGTCGATGCTTAGCCCGGTCAGCTGATGCTTGCATCGGATGATGGGTACAAGAGCGTGGCGGATGGCGAATACGTCCGAGAAGCACTTGGAGCGGCGCAAGAAATTGGAGACCTTGTTGTACATCTGCTTAGGGGCCATGGGCGGGTCATCGCATGGCTGCAGATACAAATCTATGTCGCTTTCTGTGGACAACAATGAGGATTATTGTCAATACTCTTGGAAGTGGGTAGCTACTTACCCTTCAGGGCCAGGCCCGTGACTAGCGAACCAAAGGGATAAACTTTCGCCCTGCACTTTAGTTCCTTTTCAATGCAGTTGCGCACCTGGTCATAGCATTCCTCCAGCTCCCTGAGATCACTCGCATAGAAACCCAGTACTGCGCGTAGGTGTCCGCTGGGCGCAGACTGAATGAGCACATCCTGAAGCTCACTCCGCTCGGATTGGGTTTGCTTGCTGGTGAACAGTTTGGTAATGGCATTCAGACGCTGGCGCAGCTGCTTCGGTGGCTTGCTGGAATGCTTCAGCAGCTCGTGGGCTAAACAATCCTGCACGCTTTGGAATGGGGCGCCGCACACCAGGCACACCTGCACCACAATGGCGGCGCTATCCCCCGGCGGATGGCACTGTTCCGAGGCGGGGGCCGGCATTGTCTGCAAGAACGGATTACGATTCGATTAGGTTTTGTTCAGTTTTTATTCAGTAACAAAATATAGGAGCAGTAGTCAGTAAGCCAGCGGCTGCCCTGTTCTTCTGTCAATCACTCGTTTGAAATATGATGTGGCTATGACGCCATTGACTCCGGGACAGAGGAGCACACCATTGCTGGATCGATAGATGGGTATGCCATCAGCAAGGACCTTTCCGGTGTCCAAATATATCAAAATCTGGCAATCGCCGCGGAATCCGCTCAAGGTAGACTCCGTCCGATCGCTGCTGGCAAAGTGAACGTGGTTGCGATTCATCCTGCTCAGACCTTGAGCCTTTATCGCCTCCCAGTGCCTGTGGTAGGTGCCGTGGACAGCCAGGAGTGCCGGATTCGGGCTTAACCGCTCCAGACCGCCAGACTCACTATCCACCACCGTCCCCAGCGAGTGACCCTGGTTGGCGCGGATCTCGTGGACACCGCGATCCTTGTTCCAGCGCAGACTATATCGCTGCTTGGCGTCTGCGGACACAATCGCCTGCAGTTTCTCCAGAGAGAAGCATCTGTATTTTGGATGCTTCACAAGATCGGACACGCTAACATATCCATCCAGCTGTATGGGTATGCCCTCCGTTTTGGCGCCGTGACGTAGCAACCAGGATAGTTTCTTGCTTAACTGGACATCCCCGGTTGGTTGTTTATTGGGCATTGCGTATTTAACTTACTTTTACGCAAAATTCAGACTTTGTTTGCAAATTTAGAACATCGGAATTTCAGTGTGACTGTTTGTATTAAAAAAGACCAAAATATTGTATACATGTATAAGGAACACGGAGGGGTTTTTATTTTTAATTTATTTCGTAAATAAGTAACTACATCAAGTAAAATAAAGTACCTTCGTGTTAGGAATTGAATTTACTAAAACCAACAGTGTGCCAACGAAATAAATTAAAATTAAAAAACCTCCTCCGTGTTCCAGTCCAACCCAAGTCCATTCCATTAATTTCCCCTTATTTATGTTCTGCGTCTGGTCACACTATCGCACCTTATTTATTTTGGTTTTTCTTATTAGTTAAAATTTTTAGAATAATGCGTTTATTGGTCCTCTATGGCAGCCAAACAGGCACTGCCCAGGACGTGGCTGAGCAAATCTGGCGGGAGTCTCATCAGCTGGGCTTCCACGGCCCGGTGCTGTCCCTCGAAGAGTACGAAACGCAGCGGCTTATTGAGGAGCGCCTCGTGGTCTTTGTGGTGGCCACCACCGGCGATGGCGTGGAGCCGGATAATATGAAGCAGGCCTGGCGATTTCTGCTGAAGCGCAGCCTACCCGCCCAATCCTTGCAAGGAATGCAGTTCGCCTGCCTTGGGCTCGGCGACTCCAGCTACCCGAAGTTCAACTACGCCGCCAAAAAGCTGCACAAGCGACTGCAGAATCTGGGGGCCACGGCCTTGTGTCCAGTGGGACTGTGCGATGATCAGCATGATTACGGCCACTTGGGAGTGTCTGTCGGCTGGATCAAAGAGCTATGGATCGTTCTTAAAAGCATCTCCGGTGTGGACGACAGCCATTTGAATGGCAGTGGCCAGGGCACGGGAAAGTGGTTGCTGAAGACGTTACCGAAGGATTCCGCCATTGCTCCCTCGGAAACTATGCTCTGGACCCAAAAGCAACCTGCTCAAGCATTCAAACTTAAGGATAACCGAAGAACAACAGCAGAGAATCACTTCCAGGATGTGCGCTTCTTGCAGCTGGAATGCCAGGCAGAAGGTCTCAGCTGGGAACCCGGCGATGTGCTCGATGTGCAACCCCAAAACAGCGAAGAAACTGTAGAGGAATTCTTTAAACTAATCCGCGAACACAACCTGAACTTCGAAGAGGACACTGTGGTGGAGGTGGCGAGTGCCTTTCCGGACATGCCGCTCCCAAAGGCCTACGCAACTCCTTTAAGCATCTGGCAGGCGGCCAAATATGTCTGGGACTTGAGCGCAAAGCCTCGTCAACGATTCCTCGAGGTGCTGGGTTTCAATTGCAGTGACGAGATGGAAAAGGAGAAGCTCGTTGAGTTCTGCTCTGGCGAAGGAATCGATGACCTGGTGGCCTATGTCAACAGACCGCGCCGCAGCCTCCTGGAAGTGCTGCAGGACTTTCGTCATGCCACTTCTCACTTAACTCTGGAGCAGCTCTTTGAGATGATGCCTCTGATTCAGCCTCGCAGCTTCTCCATAGCCTCTGATGTGTCCTCCGGCACCCTGGACTTGCTGGTGGCTGTGGTTAGATACAAGACCATCATGCACACTCCCCGCCTGGGACTGTGCTCCAACTGGCTGAAGCAGCTGGAAGCGGGTGCCACAGAGCTCCGTGGCGTTATCAAAAAGGGGACTATGGTCTGGCCAAAGGACTTGAGCATCCCTCTGATCATGGTGGGGCCTGGCACGGGCATTGCTCCCTTTCGTAGCATCATCCAAAATCGCTTGCAAGCACAATCCAAGGGCTCTGCCATTGGCCCTTTGGTTGTATTCTTTGGCTGCCGCAACAAGTCGTCGGATTTCCACTTTGAAGAGGACTTCACATCCTGGACAACTGCTAAGCTAGTTGAGACTCACTGCGCCTTCTCGCGGGACGAGGATCACAAGGTCTATGTCCAGCATTTAATCACCAAAAATGGACCTCACCTGGCGCAGCTTATCAAAGACCGCGGTGCCTTCATCTACGTGGCTGGGAACTCCAACAACATGCCCAAATCGGTTAGAGAGGCATTCGTCGAGATCCTCGACGGCGATGCGGATTACGTGGATCAGATGATAAAGCAGCGACGATATCAGGAGGAGACCTGGGCCTAGAAGCTACTATTTATTCGCGCATAAGATCCTATTTGTACGGTTTGTGGACGGAAATAATATTCTTAACAAAACTACTTTAATGCCATCTCTCAAAAGTCTTCCAACAACTTTTCCGACGATGTGTGGCAAAACGGACAGTGACCCTTCTGTAGTACCTGCAGCTCAAAGTCCTCAGCATAAAAGAGCTGCAAGGGATTGGCTTTAAATCGGGATATAGCTTAAAGGTTTTCATGGTAACTCACCAACAAACAATGGGGGCAGTAGGTAACTTGCAGATCGGGCAATATATTGCGATAGTACACATTCCGCACATTCTTTCCCCGCCGCTTGAGTATGAGCACATGGTTGGGATCGATGGCACGCAGGCCATTGCGATCGAGGCTCAAAGGCAAGGCCACACTTGCCGCGTCCTCGTTGAAGGGATCCGAATCCTCGGCATGCTTAGCAGGAGCCAGCAGCAAGCGCTCAGCTTCGCCGTCGGATATATCAACTTCGGGATAGAATTGCACTAAGGGTAGAATTTCTAAATAAGGAAATAAATTTAAAATAAATAAATAGTACTACTAGAAAAAAGTTAAAGAAGAACTGAGCACCCTTACCAAAAGAAACAAATGAGAAGATGTAATCCTGCCGGCAGGTGGGACAACAATTGCTGTTCAAGTGCTGGCTATAATTCGAGCACTTGTAACAAAGGGGCAACAGCTCCTCGGGATCGTTGAAGCCACTCTTGCAGGCCTTACTATTCAAAAAATTGAGCTGCAGTAAGAAAAGAGATTGAACTAAGAACTTTCTGGAAATCTAGCAACTACTCACATCAATCTGTTCTTGTACTCCAGCAGGTGGCTTTAGCGACTGCAAACGCTTATTGATTAGCAAACACAATTTGTTTGCCTGCAGGAACTTGGCCTGTTTGGCCAAGGTAAAAAGAACCGAACTGAAATTGAGACATTAAGGATCATTAAGGATCACTTTTCAGTTAAATAGATAACTCACAACATGCTAACTCCCTTAGGCACACCCTTGAGCTCCACTTCGTTGAGTATAAAGCGGCTAACGTTGAACAGGCTCACTGGTGAATGGGTTGTAAAGGGTTCCTTCATATAGCTGTAGATCACGCTGTAGGCATAGTAGACCTTGGCAATGCGTAAATGATTCTTGTACTCAGTCAGGTGATGATCAATGGGGTTTTGTTCGCTAAAATAGAATAGTTACATAACACTTTCAATAAAAATAGCTTTTAAACCTACTCCTTGGCATGATAGATATCCAAATACTGCTTGGCCAGCAGCCAGTAAAAGTAGCTGGCATCCAAGTAACGCTCCTCCACGATGGCTGTGTTGCTTAACTGCTTCAGCAAGCGATTGGCTTCCTTGGTGCGTCCTGCCTTCAGATAGGCTACAGAGGAAAGACTTCATAAGATATCACTTCTAATTAGTAGTTAATGGTACTTACCTTGATGCGCCTCTATAAACTGATCAGTTTCGGCCAGCCATTGGCCATGTTGGTAGTGCACTGTGGGCAGCAGTTCTGGCAAGGATTCCGCCAATCGAAAAGCCTCCGGCCAGTCACGTACCTCAACGTGCAGCTGCACTACTTGGGCCTCGTCGCCCAGTTTCTTAAAAATCTCAGCTGCCAAGGGTAGAGCTTTAAGGGTCTTCAAGTTCTGAGCCACAGACTCCAAGGCCTCGCGTTCTGTAAGACTCAGTCGACGTCCAATATCATAGAGCCTGATATATATAACTTGTTTAGATCTTATATAATATTTCCTTTGATTTACTTACACATCGGCCCATCCCTGCTCTGCCACAATGTCGATGGCCTTTTGGTTCTCTCCCGCTGAAAGCAGTAGCTCGGCAGCAGCACGCGGTTCTTTGACGGAATAGGCCCACTCCGCCCGCTTACGCACCAGCTCCTTCTTCTCCTGTGCCGTTCCGTCTTTGATGTACTCCTGAGCCAGATCGAACATCCGCAGGTCCGTGTACATTTCGAGGGCTCGCGACGACTGACCGCATTTGAGGAATAGGCGAGCAGCCTCCTTAAATTTCCCGGCGAACGCACAGTTCTCCGCGAGCAGCACTTCCTTTGGTACAGCCGATCGCTGCTGCTGGTCTCGTAGCTCTCCGATCAGCTTGAGCCAGGGAAGGTTTCGCACTTTGACGTAGGCATCGCGGGCTATGTTAATATGAAGGGCTTCCAGGGCGGATTGGGCTAGTCCCTCCCAGTCGCTAGTGGTCACGCCCAAGCAAGCTACCTGGTAAGCTTCCCTGAAAAAGGAAATAATCGTTCATTAGTTGGAACATCATTATGGAAAGGTAATATGAATAGCTCACTCAAACAAGCCCGCTTCTATGAACTGCCACATGGTGGATCCGAGGGCCAGGGGAGTGTTGTGCATGATGTTACCACGCAGGCAGAAGGCAGTGGCTCCGCACAGTCCCACCACCACGCCGTGCATGTTCTGTGGCGCTCTCGGCGGCAGATTGCCCACGCGAACGCTCAATCCACCCGTGGTGTGAGTATAGCACAGCATTGAGTCCAGATGGGTGTTCCAGGTGACGCTGTTAACGCCCGTGTCCTGGTACAGAATCGTGTCATTGACTATGTCGCGCACTACCAAGCGTCCCACGTCGTCCACCACGGCGATCTTACTCCGTTTGGAATTTATGTCCAGGCAACGGACTGCCGACCCCGCCGTGGTGATCAGCAGTGGCAGGGAGTTGTTGAGAAAGATCCGGAACACCTGACCACTCTTCAGGCCCACCATCAGTCCCTCCCGGCCCACAGGACCGCCTGTGACCTTGATGTAGCGAATAAAGGAGTCCATGATCCACTCGCGTTGAAGAACACCGGAGAAATCCAGGCATTGGAGGCGTTTCTCCTGGCACAAAACGATATGACGACCGCATACCACCAGCAGACTGCAATCGAACTTCTGCTGGATCTTCTCTCGCACCTTGTAGTGCATCGGTTGATCCTCTCCAGAGCTCAGTTCGTAGAGAACCACGCGCTCCGGCAGCTGTACAGCCAATCGGTTCCGGTAGATGGCAATCTTCTGCACCAAATCCCGGCATTTGATGCGCACCTTCTGGCCGGAGATCAGGTGCTGGATAATAACGTCACACATGTTCTCTCGGAAGGCATACCGCTCGCGGTAGAGAGCGTGAACAGTGCTCGAAGCGATGTTGAAGCAGGCTAGTGTTCCATCCTGGCAGCCAATGGTGTACGACTGACCGTTGGGATGTAGGGCCACAGTCCAAATCCAGGTGTCGAAGCTGTCGCCCAGGGTTCCCAACCGGATGCCCTCTCGCGTAAAGAAGTGGAGGCCTCCAGTGCAGCCGCCGACCAAGCAGAACTCACCATTCGGAAAGTACTGCAGGCACAGGGGATCAAAGCCCAGAGCTCGCTCCTTCCCAATCATCTGGCCACTGAGCGTGTGAAAGGACAGCGTCTGACTCCAGTCCACCACGCCAATGGTGTCCACACTACCGGGACCACTGGCCGGACAGCACTGGACACTAAAGACGTTGCTATTGGGTCCACCCGGGCGATCAATGCGACCCTTCTCCTCTCCCAGCTTGTTGCGTATGGAAATGGTGCCATTAGCCAGGCCCAAAATCAGGTACTGTCCGTCGTTGGTCCAGGAGCAGCCATTCACGCGAGCGGATATCTTATACTTCTGCACCGCCTTCTGGTCGGCCGACCAGAAGGCGAAGTCCGACAGGGAACAGGAGGCCAAATGGTGTGAGACGGGATTGAAGCTCATGCACTGGATGGAGTCGCTATGCCTGGAAGAGGGAGTACTTTAAAATGTGTATTTTTTTCACTAATCCATCTACTCACGAATACTTGAGCAGCCCCTCGAGCTGCGGTGACCACACAATGACCATTTTGTCAGAGGCCCCACTAGCGAACCGCTTGCCATCCCGCGAGTAGGCCACACAGTTGACCGTATCCTTGTGCGCCTTCAGGGTGTTCAGGAGGGAACCATCGTTCGGGTCGTAGATGAGCAGACGGTCGCCGGCGGCCACCACCAACTGGCTGCCATCGGGAGCGTAGCAAACATTATGGACGCTGTAAGCAAGAGAGGGGATTCCAGTTACCGTTATAGAGCAACAGGTTGTGGGTTTTTCGACGTAAATTTCACCTGATCTCGTTGTCTTTGCTGTTCGGGAACTCTATTCGTTCCAGCCACTTGAGTACGCCCCTCATTTTTGGAACAATGTGTTCTTAATCCTCTAGAGCAGCTGCATAGTTGGTAAAAATTCCGAATTCTAGGTTTGTTGTTTACATACAGATTCCATGGCAACCGGAGGCAACAACAAAATTTGGCGTCTAGGCTGGAGGTGGGAGTTTGGCTCTTTTCGAGATAGATTTACCTGTTTAACCTGTTTGTAGTAGCTAAAATATAGAAACTAGCCTAGCCTATAAGGTGGTAAGAAACAGTATACACTTTTAACAAAATATAAATAATATATATATAAATTTAAACATTTTTATATTTTAAAACAAATAAAACTGGCAGCACTGGTATGAGTAATAGTAGGAACAGTGTGACCGTCGGCAGATCATCTAAAAATGCCCAATAATCTGCCATCCAAATAAGATATTTATTTACTTTACTTTTCCACCGACAACTAGGGGATTTTAACGAATTTTAAGATATATCCGGTGGAAAATGAACAATCTGGACAGTTCATTGCAGGCGCACCACAAGTTGGAAAAGGTAAACACAGCTGTCAACCTGTGGGACCCCATATATAGTCTCATTTTCCACAGGAATCAACCAACTTGGCGCTGCTGAAAGACCGAGTGGATAAATATCATGATCTGTCCACGCAAATGTCCAGTATCCTGACCGTGTTCGAGAAGCGCCTGGGAAACCTGGAGCAAACCATTCTACCTGTGTACCAGGAGACGGAGCAGCTCCAGAAGAGGCAGCAAAGTGAGCGGAAAGATGAACAAAGGGATTGCACCTGAGCGCACTTATTGGTCAACGCCTCTCTTTTTTTATAGATCTGGAAGCCACTCTGAACTGCCTGGAGAGTGTTCTCTCCCACTACGATGTCTCGCAGGAGGTGTGCCAACTGATCCACCAGGGACCAATTGAGGGAAACATCTCTGTCTTCCTGGACGCTCTGGCCAAGCTGCGAGCGGCCATGGATTACTTTCTGCACAACAACTCCCAGAGCGTGGAGCTGGAGAACGTGACCAGTTTGTTCAATACTGGATGCGAGGGCCTCAACCAGCACTACAGCATGCTGTTGAAGAAGCACAGTGCTCCGCTGAAGCCCGTGGAACTGCTGGATCTCATCTACATTGAAGACGACTCCAGCGACGAGTACACTTCGTTCCGACAGCTGTCGCAGATCACGCGTGAGGAGCTCTACACGATCTCCCACTGGCTGGAGCAAAATCTGAGGGAATACACCCACATCTATGCCACGGAGCGGGGAGATGTGGTGCTACGCTCGTTGCAGCTGCTCAAGGATCACCAGAAGAGCAACAGCTGGGGTCACGAGGCGCTGGTAAGTCTTTAAATTTCCTCTAGTGGGAAAAAACTGTTGTAAGATATTTAAGAGAAAGAATTGTGAATATTGTCTTGGGTTAATAACTTAGTACCTAAGGATCTTCTCTATTAAGACCTTTTTTGAGATTAGGTACATTTTATCACACATTTTTACTATATTTTAAGTACCTTGGTTACTATGGTACCTTTCCCACCGCTATCTAGCTCTAGTGCATTGCTCGCTATGTCTTGTTTTCCCCTCTCTCATTACCTCGGATAACGGCGCTTAAGCGAGAAAGCTCCCGGAACAGATGGATTGCCAGCTTGCTTCTATTGCCGCCATTTGCCAACTGGAGTTTGTCGTGGACACGTCTTTTTTACTAAAAACTTAAATAAAATAATCAAATTGCTGTGAATCCAAAATGGAGAACTGCCGTACTCCCACGAACAAGAAAAATTACACCTTCAATCGTACTCCAACGATGAAAGAACGCAGATGGAACACCCTGAATGTGAGCAACACCAGCGTGCGCTGCTCCACGCCCATCTTCGGTGACTTCCGTTCGCCCAATCTCTCACCGATCGAGGGCATGGGTCCGAAAAAGAGTCCAGTGTCGCCCATGCGCTTTGAAGCATTCAAGAAGCCGTCGATGAAGATGCATCTGCATCTGCCGCGGGAGCACCAGGAAAAGCAAAAGCGCATCCATCGCACTGAGCTGAATCCACCGATTTTTGTGCTGCCCCAGCCACAGGAAGAGATTGCGGAGCATGAAAAGGAACGGGAACGGGAGATGAAGAGCAACAGCAGCAGCAGTCCGGATAGCTGCTCGGATGACTCGGAGACTTCCTTGACCGTAGAGTCACGTCGCCGCTCCGTCACTGCCTCCAATCACTCGTATGTGGTGAATCATGCCCGCAACGTGGAGCAGGTACTTGTGCATATCGGTCTGGAGCACTATGTCCGTCATTTTGAGAAGGCTCACATCGATCTGGTGACCCTGGCCTCCATGGGACGAGATGATCTGGAGAAGATTGGCTTGAATGCCGATGAGGATTGTAATCGCATTATGGATGCCATCAATGCTCTTTAAATATCTCTGTCAGGCTAAGATTTATATTTTAAAATGTGTTATATGTGAAGAGAATTTATGGTATGTTCGATTTTAAGGATTAATAATAAGATAATGTAAACATTTTGTAAGCGACCTGGTGTCTGCATATTATACTCTGTAAACTTAAGCATATATCCAGTAAAGGTGTTAAAGTCAGAATTATATAATTCAAGTCGGCACAATCTTTTTAAAAATGTATCTAGTCTAAGCCAAATCCAAATATGTTTTATGTAAACACACGGTCTGCATCTTATTTTTATAAAAGCTGGTCTCTTAAATAAATTATAAGCTTAAAAATAATTAAAACAAATAAAATGTGGTCTCAAAAATCCTTTTATATCTCTCATATTCAGAAATTCTTAGAAGAATGTATAATTTAATGAGACAAATGGGTGCCTTCTCTATAAAAAGTACTTTTAATAGAAACAATTTACTTACTTATCAAATCTAAAAAGGGAAAACCAAATGTTTACAATTTAACTCTTGCAGAGACCTCGTCATAGTGGGCGCCAAACGGAACCCAAGAAGAATACATCGGCCCGCCTTCAGCAAATGTGAGTAAATCATTTCTTATCATGTATTTCAAGAAATATTTAATCTAACTTGTTTAATTACTAACTTTAGCTTCGAGAAGAAGGCCAACAAGCTATATTTGAGGGCCACACAGACCATTGAGCAGTCCACTGGGTTCTCCATCAAGAAGGCATCATCGCACAGCGACCACTTGACCTCCGAGGATCTGATGGATGGCGACCAGGAGTTGGACAAGTATTTGGTCATGCTGCTGGGACTGCAGCGGCTGCTCAACTGGGAACGCGCCATCATGCACGACATTATACCGCAGTCGAAGCACAACGAAGTATTCGCTCGTTTGGCTTACAATGCCATCGAGCTGGTGGTCAAGGATGCCGAGGCCATCACACAACGCATACTGCGCTGCATCTCCCGCAAGGAGTGGACCTCGGCCCTGGGTATATTCTCTGCTCTGAAGCGTGTGATTCTGCTGCAGCCGGATATCGAGCGTACCTATGATCCCGCTCAGAGGGAGCAGTTAACCAAGGTGTTGAATAAGTTGCAGCATACAGGCGCCAAGGCACTGGAGCACTTCCTGGATGTGGTCAAGGGTGAATCCAGCACGAATATTGTTGGCCAGAGCAATGTTCCCAAGGATGCCACCGTTCATGAGCTCACCTCCAATACGATCTGGTTTATTGAGCACTTGTACGAGCACTTTGACGTGATTGGCTCCATTTTGGCACAGGATGTGCTATACTCCACGCAATTGGACACCATTCTGATGAAGAAGGCGCTGCCGGCCGAGGAGCGAAACAAGGCTCTCTTAGCTATTTACATAAGTAAGGAATATGGTCACTTTTAAGTATTTCTATTAATTCAAACCGATTTCTAATTAGAAAAAGCCTTGGCGGAGCTGAATCTGTCCATTATGAACAAGTGCGAGCAGTACAATGACCAGGCCACCAAGCATCTCTTCCGCCTTAACAACATCCACTACATCCTCAAGTCCCTGCAGCGCTCCAACTTAATTGATTTGGTTACGCTGGCAGAGCCTGAGTGCGAGCACAGCTACCTCGAGATGATACGCGAGCTGAAGGCTAGTTACCAGAAGACCTGGTCAAAGATGCTGCTGGGAATCTATTCAATGGATGAGCTACCCAAGCCCGTGGCCGGCAAGGTCAAGGATAAGGATCGTAGTGTACTAAAGGAGAGGTTTTCGGTAGGTTTTCTAAGTAAATTATAGATTTCCGAACTTTTTTTTAATATGATTTACTTTTTCCTTTTAGAATTTCAACAAGGACTTCGAGGAGGCCTGCAAAATCCAGCGAGGCATCTCCATACCCGATGTTATCCTACGCGAAGGCATCAAACGTGATAATGTGGAGCACATACTGCCCAAATACAATCGTTTCTACGAAATGTAAGCCCTGGGAATAGGGTTTGGGAACTTTTATGATATATTTTGTATCCCATTTTAGGTACGCTTCCGTTCAGTTCAGCAAGAATCCCGACAAGTACGTGAGATACAGGCCGCACGAAATTAATGCTATGCTGAGCAAGCTTTTCGATGACTCCGCCTAGAGATCTAAGCTCATGGATCTGAGCCTGGGTTCAAGTGCATTCCTAAGTTTGTAAGTTCGTTGGGGGGCTTTAATTCAAAACTCAATAAATATCGCTTTAAAAAAAGTACAATACAAGACTATAGCCTAAAAATATTAAATGCCAAGTGTGTAATGCAGGCGCCACGCCCAAATCCTAGTAGAGGAAGTTGGTGGATGGTGCCTCGGGGCGGCCACAGGCGCCGTAGTAGTTGACGTTCACCGTCTGGTTCGCCCTGCAGTTCTCGATCTCCAGGAAGCAGTCGTTCAGATACGTCTTGTTGTCGCTGCCGCACACCGGCTCGAATTCCCGCGGACAAATGCGGGCGCATCCCTTCAGCTGGAAGGCGGCCAGGCATCGCTTCAGCGGCACCACAAACACATGCTTGCCGCAATTCTCCTTGCGCATGTGACACTCGGACTTGTAGAGGTTATTGTCCGATCCACACACAAAGCTCGGCGGCTGGGCATCGCAGTCCGACTCACAGTCCGCGGTCAAGGCGCAATTCTTCAGCGAAACGGCCACCACACGCATATTACAGGTACGCCTCTTGAACTCGCACATGGAGGCGAAGGTGTTGCCGTCCGAGCCGCACACCGGTTGCTGCTCCAAGTCCGCTCTAGTACAGGCGTCCCCACAATCCTTGGCTGGTGTATTAAGGTCTGTGCAGGGTCCAATGTGAGCCAGGTTCACGCCGCGTCTGCGAAGAGGATTGCCAAAGTATTAACTGATCTTATATTTTGCTTAAGGACACTTACAGACAGGTGGCATGGGCCAGCTCGCACTCATTGTTGTAGGTCTTGGCATCTGTGCCGCAGAGCTTGTCACTCCGCTTCGAGCTGAAGATGGAACCGAACAGGCTGTTGAAGTCCTTGCAGGGCGGCAGTTGCTTGCAGCGAGTCAAGCGATTCTTACACTTGTCCATGCTCACCTTCTGGATGGACTTACGCTGCGGGCTGAAAGACAGCGGATTGGCTTAGTATTTCATTATATATTAATTACTAATATTTCTTCAACTCACCCACAGTTCAGCATCTTGAGTTCACAGAGCGAGGAGTAGATGTTGCCATCACTACCGCACACGTACTGCGACGGAGCATCCGCCTCTGCTTTGGGGCAGTCTGTGGGACAGGCATCGGTGGCGCTTCCGTGCCGCTCCTGTGGCATGCAGAAGGAGAGCGGCACCTCGAAGACGTGCTTGCCGCAATTAGAGGAGCGCATCTTGCAGGGACTGGCGTACAGACGCCCATCGGAACCGCATGTGGGCCTGGCCACCCGCCAGCAGGACTCGCGGCACATCCTAGTGGACTGACAGTGCTTTCTGCTGGTCTTCACCACGCCCTGGCCACACGTGTGCAGCTTCATCTCGCACGTCGAGTTGTACACATTGCCATCGGAGGCGCACACAGGTCCATCCTTCGGGGCACTATTGCAATCCACTGGACAGGACTCCCGCACAGCACTCGTGTTGCTGCAGGGTCCCACGTGGGACAGCTTCACGGCAGCCAAGCCCACGCGGCAGGACTGCACGCGCAGCATGCAGCGATTCAGATAGGTTCTTCCATCCGTTCCACAAACCGGATCCTTTTCTGTGCTGCAGCGGTGCTTGCAGTCCGACCCCTTCGAACGCTCGCAGCCATCGCGGACATCCTTGATCAGGGACACGCCGCTTCGCGAACAGGTCTTCTTGCGGAGCTCACAGAGATTAGCGTAGATCAGGCCATCGCTGCCGCACACGGGTTCCGCTCCCACGGTCAAGCTCGGTGGACAAGATCGCGGACAGTTGCCGGTGCTGCCGGCACTGGCCCTGTTCCGCCTGCCCATCTGGGCCTGCTGCTGCTGCTCCGTCTCCTCGCGCAGCAGCGACTCCAGTGCAGCGGCCGCCGCTCCGGGAGCCTGCATCAGCGTGGAGGACAGCTCCGGCTGGGCATCCTGACGGTAGTTGATCAGCAGCGAGTCCGGCGCCGCATCTGCGCTGCGGTAACGAATCACGGGCGCCTGCGCCGGCAGCCGAATGATCTTGATGGGGGAGTCTGTAACTGCGGCTGTGAAATTCCAAAATAAAAGTGGTTAATAAAATTAAATAAACAATATAACGTACTAATTATTAGAAATTAATGTAAGAGTTAATTGATATCTTTACTAAAAAATACATGTAAGAGAATATTCATATATAGTAAAGTAAAGTAAAAATGCTTAAAATAATTTGATGTAGAGGTCTTAAATTGTCTTTGAACCCGCCTTATCTTTATTTAAAATGTATATCTAACATTTTTTTGTCTAAGCATATTACTTAAGATAAAATTATTCGCAAACTGTTGGAAAGTTTAAAAAAATGTTGTAACATTAAGCCTTTATTGTCTCTTTCTAGAACAAAGCTCTTAAAAATTCTGCAGTTCCTTTTCGTAAGCTCTAAAAAGTTTATTTGTCACTTTATTTGCCATTAAGTCGTGTAGCATAACGTTGCTTTAATAACTTTACTTTGTGTGTTAAACTTCAGTTACGAAAATTGGAGAAACTTTTTTAGAGGGTTTTAGTTTCTGCTGATTAAATTTTTTCCATAAGGAAAATAAATAGAATTCAGAATTTGAAATGCAATGTCAAAGACCTTAGATGCCTTCATGCCTTTAAGGGGAATTTTACTTATAATTGGTTTGGAATATTTTATACCCATTAGGATTACATATTATATTTTGATTAGACAAGCTTCAAATGTTAACTTTTAAGCTCTAATTTCATGAAAAACATTGAGAAATCCTGTGAATATAAATGAGTCCTTTTCCCTATTTTATTTACCCATTGCCCGCTAAGCTTTCCCTGGGTATTTCCAGCTTCTAAACCCCTCCTGCAATCAACTTTCCCTTTGCATTTTCCACTGGGTTTTTTTTTTCTTTTTGGCGGCACGCGGAAGAGTTGTCTCTGGGCATACAAATGCCAGATTAGTCTCCCGTCTCGTAGATCATTCTGCGCAGTTGTGACCCACTGTGTGTTTGGCTCTTCACCTTGCCTCCAGAACCTCCTCCATCACATCTCTATACAGCCCTATCCGTAGTGATCGCATGACCGACCCAAGTAACCAGCCATTAACTTGAATAATTTGGGAGTTTATAGGGTTGACGAGAGTTCCGGGGAACCGAAGCTAAAGCTGAAGCGGGACCGGCAACGGGGGAGTTCCCTTGCCACTAACGGTACCAGTTTTCATAGCTCCGATTCCAAGTAAACGACACAATGGCAGTAGTTGTGGCTGGGATTTGAGCACAACTATTATTATTATATACTACATACATTCATACAGACTATCAACCGACCTCCATCTATAATTGTTCATGCTAATCCCAGCCAGAAATCGTAAGCTTAATCTGTGCTAAAAACTGCAAGTGAAATTTCCACACTAATTGCCTCCGGCCCCGAAAACATTTTCTGTTGTCTTTGGTCGGATGTGGCTCCGTTCGGTTCGGTTTTGGGCTTTGGCTTTGTTTTGTTTGGATCTGTTTGCAAAGAAAGCTGTGAGAGCCAGCCGGCCAGCGGCCTCCGGAGGAAGCAAGATCCAAGATCCGACAGATTCGAGATCCGAGAGTATTAAGCGGTAGAAAATCTATTAGCGCTCTTTGTGGCTGTGGCTGTGGCTGCCACGATTGTTTGCCCGCGATAATTGAACCCACGTTCATTATTCCAATTTGCTGGAGCTAAAGCTGATGCTGCTGCCGGCCATAAGATGGAAATTTCAACATATAGCCAGCCGCCGCCGCCGCCATCGCCACCACAGCAGACAGACGCATTCTCAGAGCTTAATGGACATGGACCCGGGGCTGGATCCGAATCGGAGCCATTAAGCCCCGGAGAAAATTAAGCGGCGTTAGGAATTAATGCACTTGTAAACGATTCGCTGGACTGGTCAGAGGCAGAGGCAAAGCCAGAAGCAGCCGGGACCGCACAGCCTATCTCATCTCAGTCGACGCTCTGCAACTGCAACTATGCGACCTCAACCCGCCCCACCCACTCGCTGGGCCATTTCAGCACTCGAAGAAAAATGGGAGAGAATACGGAGATCCAACTACCAGGCTCTTTAGGATATTTTCATATAAGCCAGAGGCTTCCTTGTAATTCCACATCTTCTGAAGCTTTATTTAAAAAGTGCATTAGTTTTTAGAATTTTTTTTTATCAAACAAACTAAGTTTGAATAAATTTTTTTAATATTAGTCTTTTAAAAGTTTATTGTAAGGCCATTAAAAAAATGATTTAGGCCTGGAAATGGTGTAGAATTTTAAATATTAATTCATTAAATAATTCAGGTTCTGATTTTTACTAAAGCCAAGAGTGAAAATTAATTAAACTTCAATTTTTAAAGTTTTCTCATGATATTATAGACTTAAAGGCTGTAGAAATATTTAAATATTAATATTTTAATAGGGTCAAATATATTATTTTAAAACATATTACAAATTGCTGGCAAAGTTAGAATAAAATAGTTCTTCTAACCAAAGCAATATAAAAATGCCAAGAAATGGGTTTTACAAGAGGTATAAAAAAAATATTTTAAATGACTAAAGAAACCCGTAACAGTCCTAATACATTTCTTCCAGTGCAGGGCATTTTCCTGGCCTCCGGCGAGTTTGCTGCCAGGCAGGCTCCTGCCTATCGGATGCCATCAATTGCAAAAAAAAAAAAAGAAAATAAAAAACAGAAAACAAAAAAAGGCGAGAGAAAAATAAAAGCAGCAAGCGTATAATTTTCAAAAGTGGAAAAATCCAGCGAGCAGCCAACGCACTGCATTGCTGGGCAGGGACTTTTGCATGAGCTATGCATACACACACACGATGTGTGTTGTGTTGTGCCGAGTGTGGCTCGGATTGCTCTGGTTTTGGTACGGCACAGTGGAAAGCAGCGGAGAGACCGGGCCAAGCCCATGGATGAATCACGGCGCCACTGATTGGGGGCCCATTAAATATATATGTGAGATCACAGCGCAGAGCCAGCTAATTGATCTTTCACCCATCAATGTCCGATCAAGTGCTGTTATCAATTAACCAAATGATCGCGCTTACAAGTAAAACAAATCATTTCGCTCCGGGTCAGCGCTAAACGAGGCATGGGCCATCCATCCATCCATCCATCTATCCATCCATACATGCATATGAGATATCCCCCCTTCTTGTTTTCACGACTTGGAGCTGGTTTCCACTGTGCGGTCAGTTTGATTTCCCCATGAACTATCACCATCCGAGCCCCGGCTCCCGTCCCTGGCTTCTGTGTCTCCCCTTCGTGCTTTTAATGAATTTATTTGAATGTTGGACAAATTGTGCACGAAAATATTTACGAGCATGTTGTGCTTCGCGGGGTGTAGTCCCAAACGGGGGGACTCTGGGGGTATGCGAGCTCCTCTCGTGTGTGTAGTTGTGTGCCAGTTTACATTCACTTTATGCCGAGAAGTAGTACCTTAGAAATTAATAGCAGCTCCGACGACGGCCTTTCTACCACCGCACAGCTGTAGGTCTATGATCCGGACCCCAACTCACCTTCTCCGTTTCAACACCCAGAGAAATTAAGGGGTAATTATGTTAGTATGCCCACGATTTAGCCATTAACTGTGATTTTGGCAATTCTTTTAAGAACCCTACGTGATTTTGAGCTGCACAATTACTCAAAGGATACAATATCGATATATATTGCAATAACCCTCTTAAAAAATATCAGACTTTAAAGGCTTTTCTCATATAAGAGAAGTTCTACAAACAGTTTATCAAATGAAGCTTCTATTAATTATTGTTGATATTGTTGATTCTTTTAATTTTTGTCACAACTTTAAAATTGGCTACATTCCTTGGAAATATTAAATTGCTTTCCTTTATATGGATTAAATTGGCGATGTTCTAATCAAAAACCCATTTGTATCAATGTTCTATTTTATTGTTTTCAATTCAATTCAATTAATCCCAATTTCAGCAATTCTATCATAAAAGAAGTTATGCGCTATTGAAAAATTAAACCTATGTATAACACAATATTGCATATATCTTAGTTATACTAATTTATAATGAGTATTTATTTGATTTTAAAACCAACTTTCCTATAGATGTTATGATCTCTAACAACAATCAGTACATGTGACCATTACTTGACCTACTATTTATAAAAAAAGATTCTAAATGCTTAAATCAGCATTTTTAAAAAGATTAATCACTGTCCAAATTCACATATTTAAGTTGTTTTTGAAGATAAAAGCTCATCAGGGCATCCCTGGTATCGGTTTAATATCCATTATAAGGACATCCAATATTTTATAGCATACTTTAGAACACTTTTTGGAAGGATTTCAACACAGACTGTATTTCTGTGAATCCCCTGTATATCTTCTACCCTGTATATCTTCTACCTTATATCTTCTTTTTTTTTCTAATTTGTAATTTGTTACTGGTTTTTCTTGCAGTGCATAGTGCAGTGCAGTGAACATGTATGACTTACCATTGGTGGTTGACGCCGCCGCCAACATAAAGACGACCAGCAGCAGTGCGCCAAACAGCTGGCGCTTGCTCTGGAGGCTGCGGATGCGGCTGCGGCTGCTGCGGCTGCCACTCTTGATCTTGGCCTGGCTTAGAGTCTGGCCAAATCTGTGGGTTAGCGCCTGCGAATGGGACTGGGCGGGGGGCTGATGCTGCTGCGACTGGTACATTTTCACTGTCTGCTGCACTTTCCTGCTATTTAGTTGTAGATGCTGCTATTGCTGTTGTTGTGCGTGACGGCGGCGCTTTCGCTCGTTAACAATTGAAATAGTAGCAAACTTGGGCGGCCTTAAAGTTCACTGCTTTTGTGTATGTGCGCGGCGAGGAAAGAAGAAAGTTAGCCCCGCTCTCTTCGACTCTCTTCCGCTCTAGCTGTCGCTCTCTAAGAAGAGCGAGCAGACTAAATAAACGATCGTAACTGGTGCAAGATTACCGCAGAAGCTGTTCGAATTAACGGTATTCTTGCGGTCATTTGGGCTTGGCCTGCTCTTCTTCTTCGCCTTGAGCTTCTTCTTCTAGTGCTTTGATTGTTCCCGTCTCTGTCGCTCTGCCGGGCCCTTTTATGAGTTCATTCGTCGTGGGGCTTTGCCTATTAACCGAAATGTAACGGCTGCCGCTGCTCTCTGGGCGCTCCTGTTGCCGCCTGCTCCTCCTTCTCGTCGCTCTCTTTTGCGCCTGCTGGGCACTTGACCTCTCACACAATCGCACAATGGAGCATAATTTCTTTTTTATAGCTGGTCTTTTTTGTTCTTATTATTTTTGCCCGCCTTTAATTTGATTTCAATTACGTTCTGGTGCCTGCGGTACTATTATTGCGGCCTTTTATTGTGCACACAAAACAATTCTTCTTTCTTCTATAGCTTCTTCTTCTCCGAGTTCTTCCTTCGTTTGAATTTGACTTTGATGCGCGCTCTTCGAGTTTCGATTCGCATATGAAATGATCTCTCTTTTGGATGCTGCTACTGTTTCTGCCTCTGCTGCTGCTTCTGGTGCTGCTTACGTCGACCGCGACTGCGGCGATTGCATTTTTTATTTATTGTTGTTGCCGCCGCGTTTTCAATGAATGAACACACTAATACACTTACTCAAACTGACCGACACACACACAGACGCACACACGTTCGCATCCGATTTGTACAATGTACATTCATAAAATTATAGGCTTTTATTGTTGTCTCCGCTGGACGCTGCCGCTGCTGCTGCTGCTGCTGCTACTGCCACTGCTGCTGCTTCTTCTTTTCGTATTTCCCCCGACGCGTCGTTTTTGCCCAGAAATCTCGGTAAGCTAAGCTCCAATTGGGACGAAGAGAAAGGTTTGACAATGCGCCGACGAATGGCACCGAATTTGCAATGCCAACAAATTTATATGAGTGAAAGGCAGCGCAGTCGACGCCGGCAGAGCAGAGCATCCAGAGGCAAGGCGAGAAGCTACGCCGCTGTTGGCTGCTGCTGCAGGCTACACTGGAACAAATAGCAAGGGCATACGAGAAAGCTATGATAAGTAGATAAAGATAATTTAATTCAGGCCCTTAAATTTAGTAGGCCAACTTAACTTAAACTTAAAGAAATATCACAAACTTGTTCGAAAAAGAAAAAAAATATTTAATTAAATTTTCTAGAATATCAAAGTCTTAAGTTTTATTAAATAATAAAATTTTATATAATATCAACTCAATACTCAATACTAAAAATATATAGATTTAAATATAAAGTATTAATAAGAAGAAAGATGACATATTTCAGAAACTTCCCTAAAAACCCCAATGATTTAAGACTTTCATTTAATGAAATTAACATAAGTCAGACAATAACAACATTTTTGAATCTTATGATTAAGAGAAGTCGAATATACAATACATTTCGGCTACAAAAAATGATCCTTAATTTAAGGTTAAACATTTTTTAAAGTATATTTCAACAGTGAGGGCTAAATAAAATATTTAAACAATAATTAAGCTAAATTTTACAAAGTATTCGAGATTAGAAATACAATTTAATCAATATTACGTATCTCAGATGAAAGAAATATCTTCAAAGTCTACTAGAAGAATAAACGAAAGGAGCAAGACACGTTTATATAAAACTTATAGAATATCTGTATCGGATACCATTTCTAAGGTTTCTAAGGGCAGATATCTCTCCAAATCTGATATATATAATCTATGTAAGGCATCAATAGTTTTATTTCGAGTGCAATATTGCCTGCCTCTGGGCATATTGATTAAATGGAGTTGTCGGTATTTAAAATAACAACTTGGTCATGTCTGCTGGCCTAATCGGTTTTGCGTACAAATTTAATTTGCCAAAAGTGGCAGCAAAATGCAACCAAAAAGGCGAGCCGCATTTGAAATTATAACGCGCACACACTCGATCCCAACCTATCCACGATCCCATATCCAATATCCACGATTCGCGCCAATCCACGGCGATGCACGGTTCGGTTCGTTCCATTGGCAGTTGCATTTCAGTTGCAGTAGAAAGTGCAGCCTGGAAGCTGTGTTTATAGACTTGTAGACTCTAAAGCCATAAATTTTACGCCTCAGCAGCAGTTGCGAATAAGGGTCATACACTCACACACACACGCTCTCCAGAAAGCTCACACACACACAGAGCGCACTCTCACGGGGCACAGTGGGTTAGATTAGAAAAGGAATTCGATTTAATTCGACAAATGTATAATAGTTTTGAATAAACAAATGGAAACTGCTACCTAAATCCAACTGTGGTTACCAAAAATAACTTTGATAGTCTCACAAATATTTTCCTTAACACTATTTATGAAATTTGTACACAAAATTATAGAAATAACTGATTATTTAATGAGCTTCTTAGGCATATACTTTCTTACAAGCTTACAGATTTTTTTAACAAATATTTTAAATGGGCCTACCAGTTGCTCTGCAGTAAGGTCTATAATTAGTGGATCATGGCTTGGAGAATTCTTCCGCACTCTTTGTAATATAAAAATATTTTTTAAATTATTTTAAAATATAATATTTTAAAATAACCAAACCAAATTCAGTTGGCAGATTGTGCATTGTTTTATTTTTTGAAAACTTACCACTGTGAAAAGTTGGAATAACCATTTCCTACAAGAATTTAGCAAAGAACGGAACTAAAGATTTCCTCTAACTTGGGAAACATAATTTAATGCTATATTAAGAGTGGCTTATACTTTTTTTACAGCTCTGCAGCGATGGCAATAAAATTGTTCGCTCATTCTACTTGAGGCGTACAAGAACTATGATCCCCAAGTCAAGGATAGAGATTTTATGTTCTAAAAGTGGTATAGAAGCTTCATATTTATCCATACGTTTCAGTGTGCCGGAATATCTAAACCTTATCGCAATAAATCATATTTGGTTGGCCAAATTGTAGGCAATTTTTTGGCATAAAATCAACCACTGTGCGCGGAGCGGGAGGATGATGAAGAAGCTGATCATTGGCGGCGGCGGAGTCGCGTGCATTAAAGAAAATTGAGTGGAGGTGGAAGTGGAAGTTGGGGCCGAAAAAGAGGTCAGTAAGTGAATGTTTACAGTTAGCTTTTTGGGCAGATCAGAGAGAGCCAAGCTCTAAACTCAGGCTCAACAAATACAAAAACAAACAAAGTGCATATGACAGGCGTGACTCGGCTTTAAGCGCCAGCGCCCAGAACTAATACCCCGAACACGACAACTTGCAGATCCCGAAAAAGAAATAAAAATATGAAGAAATATACAAGGCGATGTCTGAAAACTGAAAACTGAAAACAGAAAACCGACAAACCAAATTTTAATTAAAAGAAAGCCTGTGTGTGAGGCACGGAGACGTAAAAACCTTTTGGCAGCCGTGCAATTTCTTTTTTGGCCAAATATTTGACGCCGTCCGCCGGCGGTTGTTGGGTTGCCAATAAAAATGGAAAGTGAAAATTGCGGCTGCAGTGGCACTGCATATTAAAAAAATAAAAGCAAAAAATAGAAACAACCGTGTGCGAAGAAAAGATGGCCATAATAAGCGATAGAAGGCAAGAGCCACGCACCTGTTCTGCCAGTTTTCCGCCGCTTTTCCTTCCATCTCTAATCACAGCTCTTGGCCGTCACCGCAGCCTTGCGCGCGAGTATTATATAAATGCAATGCCTCTCGGATGCAGCGATAAATGGCGGAAATTATATGGCCGGGGTGAGAGTTATATTCTCGGCATTTACTAGATGACATATTAAAAGAAAATGAAATTGCTTGGGTGTTAACTGTAAAATACACGCAGTTAGTATTTACAGTTAACACACAATTTCCCTTGTTAGCTCTTATAAACCAGTACACGTTTTTTAAGGTTTTAATTTGCACCTTTCGTACTCTTAGTTTCTACTTGATAAAATATTGTAATATTTAAATATAATGAAATGAGTTCAGCTTAATTTAAAATTAAACTATAATTAAATTCAATCAAATCGCTTATAGGCTCATTAATTTTTCATTAATCAATTTGAGTTTTATATAATTGTAATATATATATATGTAATATTATTTATAAAAAAATATGATAAATTCATTAAAAATGCATGCATACAAAATGTATGTTTTAATATTTAAATAACTAAATAAGTCCAGCCTAAACAACAATATATAATAACAACCAACACTTACCATACTTTTCATTAATTAAGAAAACCAGGAAGTGAATAGCATTTAACAGAGATAAACTCTATAAAAGGTAAACGCATAAAAAAAATGAAAAGCATTAAGTTATCACCATCACATTTATATTAATAATAAAATCAAATAAATATTAATATTATCTCTGAGGTTAGGACTATTAACTGGAAAGAAATGCAATATTTTAATAAGGTGGATAACTTTAATAAGGTTGTCAACTTCGATGAGGTTGAGAACTTTAACGACATCTTAGCCAACCAAACTGCTTGACTCTACACACTGCTTTCTCAAACATCATCCAAGCTCTCAACCTTATCCGAGTCTAACCTTATCTAAGTTATAAGCCTTATCAGACTTTCCAACTTTATTTAGGTTCTCAACCTCATCAAAATTTTCAACCTTCTATTACCAGTAAATATCACGTATACGCCACGTTAATTTTCACAATTATTAATTTACAAGTTATACTTTTGAAATAAATATTATTATTATTATTATTATTAATTAAATATTTAATTTTATATTGAACGTGAAGCCAATCTAAAAAATAAAATATTAATATGAAAGAGGTCTTCTGGAGAGCATATTATGGTCAAAAATTGATTGATAGCCAAATGGCGTACATTTTCCGATTTGCTGTTAAAGTTCCGATTATTAAGCAATAAAATCTTTTAAAAAATAGGAAATAAAATTTTGGCCAATTTTTCAAAATTTTATAAGGGGTTACATCATTAAAATTGTCAAAAATTGACATCAAATTTATTTTTTTGAATTTTCAAACTAAATATGCAGATTAATTAACCAACTAAAAACTAACATGGAAAAGCTTTCCGAATTGAAATTAAGGCTGTTTTGGCTTAGTTATGGTTATTTTTTACTCTGACTTGTCCAAAAATTAGGATATTAAAATGCCGATTAAAAAATGCGAATATTTGAGGTCTTCTGGAGAGCATATTATGACCAAAAATTGATTGATAGCCAAATGCCGTACAGTTTCCGATTTGCCGTTTAAATTCCGATTATTTAGCAATAAAATATTTAAAAAAAATAGGAAATAAAATTTTGGTCAATTTTTCAAAATTTTATAAGGGGTTACATCATTAAAATTGTCAAAAATTGAGAAAAAATTTAATGTTTTGATTTTCCTAACTAAATATGCAGATTAATTAACCAACTAAAAACTAACATGGAAAAGCTTTCCGAATTAAAATTAAGGCTGTTTTGGCTTAGTTATGGTTATTTTTATCTCTGATTTGTCCAAATAAATTAGGGTATAAAAGTACCGTTCCGACCGTTCCTTTATTTTTCGTGAAGCAAGCCGGAAGCAAATAGTGCTTTCCACATCAACCAAAGGACATGCAGTATACTCCTTTTTGACATTATACCTAATATTTAACGACTTAAGCCGATTTTTTAAATTTAAATGACAAATCTGTAAGGGATCATCATAACGACCTAGAATCGTGAAAGTGGAAACATCGATGTATCGGCTTCTTTTAAAACATCGATAGTACCGATAGTGACGTCGATGTTTTTGCAACTCTACCCAGCACTAACTCATTGAAAAAGTCGAAAATACTGTGTGGGTTAAATAAAAAAAAAGAACGTCGCCAACCACGCAGTCGGAGCAACGGGTTGCGAATAGTTATGATTGTTACGGATTACGGATTACGCTAGCCAACGGGATTACATGTCGCGAACGCGGGGGAAATCGGGCTAGAGGAAAATCACTCGCAGGGCCCAAAATCACCACTACTACTACGCAGAGAGGGAGCAACAACAACAACAGCAGTAGCAGCGAGAAGCAGAGGCAGGCAGCAGCAGCAGCGGCAGAGGCAGAGGGGCAGCGCAGCGGCAGAGAGAAAAGATGGCGACGAGAGGCACTGGGACTCGTGTGCAATCGCAGCCAAAGATTTTCCCCTCGCTGTTTTCCAAGCTGCACGGCGCCATCTCGGAGGCGTGCGTCTCCCAGCGCCTGTCCACCGACAAGAAGACGCTGGAGAAGACGTGGAAGCTGATGGACAAGGTGGTCAAGCTGTGCCAGCAGCCGAAAATGAATCTGAAGAACTCGCCGCCGTTCATACTGGACATCCTGCCGGACACCTACCAGCGGTTGCGGTTGATCTACTCGAAGAACGAGGACCAGATGCACCTGCTCCACGCCAACGAGCACTTCAACGTCTTCATCAACAATCTGATGCGCAAGTGCAAGCAGGCCATCAAGCTCTTCAAGGAGGGCAAGGAGAAGATGTTCGACGAGAATTCCCACTACCGTCGCAATCTCACCAAGCTCAGCCTGGTCTTCTCCCACATGCTCAGTGAGCTGAAGGCCATTTTTCCAAACGGAGTCTTTGCCGGGGATCAGTTCCGGATTACCAAGGCGGACGCGGCCGACTTCTGGAAGAGCAACTTTGGTAACAGGTGAGCAGGAGGAGGAGTATTAATAGAAGTAGGCGGAGCAGGTCCAGCAGGGGAGCCCTCTAAGCTTATCAAGGAAGATTAGGTGATTAGTGATTAGATTACGGACTACTAAAACCTATTTAGCAGTCAGTTCATTTGTTGAAACTTTAGGGGAACTATAATATTTTTGTTATTTTATTTATTTTATTAATAAGTATGTAAAGCAATTTGTTTAAATAATAATGCCATATAATTTAATTGTAAGCGAGCGAGTTTCTCCACTTATAGTTATAGTTATAGTGAGCATTAGGCTTAATTTAGCATTAAAAAAGCGGGCCTAACTCTACGTTTGCTCTGTTAAACTGTCTATAGTTTTTCCCAGTCGTAATATATATATATATATATATTTAATCTATTAAACGACAAAATAGTCAATAGTTTCAATAGTAAACATTATGTGGAAATGTGGATGAAATATTTGTTTTTGAAAACTGTAATGATGTAATGTGTTCATAATATTAACATAAATATACACATATACACACAAACTGATTATTATCCTGGTGTTTTATCAAAAGTGCTTTAAAACCATTTAAATTCAACTAGTAAGTTTTAATGTTCAATGGTTTTGAATGTTGAATGTTCATTGAAATATTTAAAAGACATCTTTTAAGGAATTCACTAAATCTACAATTATAGTGAAGAATTGTACTTACACCTCCAATCCTCTACATTGCAGCACATTGGTTCCGTGGAAGATATTCCGGCAGGAGCTCAACAAAGTCCACCCGATATCCTCCGGCCTGGAGGCGATGGCACTGAAGACCACAATCGATCTAACCTGCAACGATTTCATCTCAAATTTCGAATTCGACGTATTCACACGACTCTTCCAGCCCTGGGTAACGCTGCTCCGTAACTGGCAAATCCTGGCCGTCACCCATCCGGGCTATGTGGCCTTCCTTACCTACGACGAGGTGAAGGCGCGCCTGCAACGTTACATCGGCAAGGCAGGAAGCTATGTCTTCCGGCTCTCCTGCACACGATTGGGCCAGTGGGCCATTGGCTATGTAACTGCCGAGGGCGAGATACTGCAGACGATTCCACAGAACAAATCCCTATGCCAGGCGCTGCTCGATGGCCATCGGTGAGAGTTCTTATTGTTATTTATTCGGCATGTATTTTTAATAAGCATTTTACTTCTCTATTACAGCGAGGGCTTTTACTTATATCCAGATGGCCAAGCCTACAATCCGGATCTGTCGTCAGCCGTTCAAAGTCCCACCGAGGACCACATAACCGTAACCCAAGAGCAATACGAACTATACTGTGAAATGGGTAAGTTTAGAGACAGTTGGCTGGCTGCTTCAAGTAAATACGAACTAACTTCTTTCTTTGGCTTTGCAGGCAGCACCTTCCAGCTGTGCAAGATCTGTGCGGAGAACGACAAGGATATCCGCATCGAGCCGTGCGGTCATTTGCTGTGCACGCCCTGCCTCACCTCCTGGCAAGTGGATTCCGAGGGACAAGTAAGCTGACCCTATTAGGAAGTCGTTGTACTCCGTTCAACCTATTTGTTTTCCTACAGGGCTGTCCCTTTTGCCGCGCCGAGATCAAGGGTACCGAACAGATCGTTGTGGACGCCTTCGATCCGCGCAAGCAGCATAACCGGAATGTCACCAATGGGCGACAGCAGCAGCAGCTGGACGACGACGACACTGAGGTATAGTTTTGTTCACAGCCTGATCAACATCAGCCTGATCCGCCTGCCCCGCTGCCGCCTGTGCTGCTATCTATTTATATATATATATATATAGTAATATATATATATATTACTCTTATGATTACTTTTGGTTCGTTTATACATTTATATATATATATATATACATTATATATATATATATACATTATATATTTTAGATTTTACAACTGCTATTGTTTATATAAGTTTAATGTTTAGCCTGCAGAGTTGGCAGTTTGCAGTTGCAGTTTTCGAGTTTAATTTTTGTTTGTTTTAGCTGTAACATATATTATAAATTATTAGCCAAACTCATGCAACTAACACACAGACACACGCACACACCGCACATTCACATCCACTCTCGCACATACACACAAGCATAACGTAGTTGAATTTCTTTGACCGGAAGTAGCTCATCAGCCTTCGTTCTTGCTCCCTTCCTCCTGCTGACGGTCTGATGGTTTGTTCTGTGTGCGCTGTTCGCTTAGTTGTTTGTTCTTCCTCTCTCACGCTCTCACTCTTTCTCTATCGATCACTCCTCTCCACCCATCCGTTCGTTCATTCGTTCGTTCTTCCGTTCGTCTATGAATCACACTTTTATCGGTTCGCTCCGCTCTCGTCTCTGCACTTTTGTACATAATACTAGGCACTATATGGAATCTATGATTGTAACCTGTACTGCTGCACCGTACTCTGTATTATCTCTTGTATTTCCACTCTCATTTTCTCTGTGTATCACGCAGTATTTTTTGTATCTCTTAGAATCATTGGTCCTACATTCATTTAACTCCGTTATGTGTTTATTTCATTTTAGTTTTATTGTTTAATATTTCCAAAGATACATTTAGTTTGTAGTAGCGTGCGTTTACCCTCCCCTGCCCCTGCCCCATCCTCATCAATTCAATTTTAATCAAGACTGTAATTTATTATTATTAACAAAGTGAAAGAAAAAGAAAAAACGAAAAGAAATCAGGCTAAATCGATCGATAGCTTAGTTAGGTTTTAAAATAAATTAAATTAAAATTGGATTTCCTGTGTCACAAGTAGGGGGCCAGAATTTATTATAAAATAATATATATATATGAACTAAAAGTATTAGAAGAGAAATTTAGAAATCGAGAACTCACCTTTCGGCTCATTTCGTTAACTTATCTTAATCATAACACTAAAGCAGATCGCCTACATACATACATACGTTAATGATTATTTATATATATATAATACATTTAATGCAATTTTTATACATTTAGCGTTTAGTTTTTTATTTCCTTAATAAGTTTACGGCTAAAAAACAAAACAAAACAACACACAACCACAAAAAAAAACAAATGAAAAAGTGAAACAAAACAAAATATATGCATAATACGAATATTTAAATATTGGTTTGAATTGATCTTTTATGTTTTTCCCATATTTATTTAGCTCTGTTTATCTATTACTAGCGACCTCTTCTTATTTTCCTTGAGATTTTCTGTTTGATGATGTGCATGCCCAGCATTTCCACCTAAAGCCAGCGGCATGCTCTTTGATCGGCAAAAAAACATTATTTTGCTAAAGGTTTTATCTACAAAAGTTCGGTTGGAATCACGCTCATATGGAATTTACAAGAAAGGATTATTAAAAGATCCTTTATTCCTTATTTCCTGGTTCAGTTTTTAAATGTATTTCAAATCTCTGATTCGAAAGCTAGATAATAATTTAATAAGAATTTTATGCGTAGCTCTCTTGATAAATACTTTTTTCACAACTCTCTTTCCGAATTACAAAATAGTTTTCAAAATCGAAATAATCGATATCATAAGTATCGGAAAACAATGTTTACATAATAACAATGAAATTAATAATCAATCAATAATAGTAAAATTTTGTATCTTTCTTAAAAAACCTTTCAAAAATATCTATATTGTAACGAATTTGCCTATCAACACTTACTTTATTTAGTCCTTTTTTTCTTACTTTGTACTCCCCTATTTTGTTCCTTGATTTCTGTAAATTGTCTGAGATTCCAAGCCTGATCAACTCCAACTGAACTGTGGGGAGAGCTAACATTAATCTGATCTCTGTTCTGGATATGTTTAGGATATGGGCGACTTCAACATAGCCACCTCTTCGCTGCACGCACTCAGCACATCTTCGACGGCGGCGGCGGCGGCCGAGAAGCACAGTCCGCACACCTCGCCGCGCTTGGGACGGCGCAGCACCACGCCCAGCTTGATGGCCGTGCAGAATGATCTCTATGCGGGCGGGACGCCCACGCTCAGCCTGCCCAGCAGCTCCTCCTCCATTGGGGTCGTCGCCGTCGCCTCATCATCATCGTCCTCCTCCTCCTCCTCCTCCGGTTCAGCAGCAGCAACAGTAGTAGCTGGCACATCCTCCTCCCTGCAGCAGCAACAACAGCAACCACAGCCCTCGGCTCCTCCGGCTTCAGCTGTCCTGAGCAACGGCGGAGGAGGAGGTGGAGGCGGGATCAGCGCCAGCCAGAAGACCACCAATCGGATGAGTGCTCCTCTGATCGGATCCTGTGTGGCCAACTCCACCTACGGTCACAAGTTGCCGCAGAACTCCACCAGCATCAGCAGCAACGCCAGCGACAATGCCTCCAGCTCGAGTTCATATGCCATTCTGCAAAATCTGCAGGAGTGTGGAACGCCGGCAGCTGGACCAGGATCAGCTGCAACACCGGCAGGAGCAGCAGGAGTAGGTGCAGTTGCTCCTCCGCTGCCGCCCAGGAAATCCTCACCTGGCGTAGAGACACCCAGCAAGGCAACAGCTCCGCCGCCACCGCCGCCCAGCAGCAGCAAGAGCATCGACAACATCCAGTGCAGCTTGGACAACGTGCCGCCCCAGACGACAGCGCCACCGATTCCGCCACATGTCTCGCCCAGCGTGGACACCCTGGCCGAGGATCTGATGCGACAGCAGCGCATAGCCACCAGCACTACGTCGCCTGTGCTCTCCCTGCTGGATGAGGACATTGTGGAGGTGGGTCCGGCGGAAACCATTAGCGGCGTGATCGATACCCGCCCCCTGGAGGCGCGGGGCGTCACCCTGAGCCGGCAGGACTCGGCCTCCTCACACTACACGCAACTGTGTACCACCAGCAGTGGTGGTGGCACTGGATCCGCTGCAGCAGCGGCTGCTGCGGCTCTGGCCAACGGAAAGAAGGCTACGCCAGCTAAGCAGGCTCAGACATCAACGACGACAACGGCGGCGGCGATAACGGGCAATGGGGGGAATCCCCAGCCGCAGCAGCAACAGCAACAGCAATCCCAGCAGCCACTGCTCTATGCGAACGTGACGATCAATCAAAAAGACTGCGGCTCTGTGCCCTACGAGAACATTAACCTGGAGTACATAGCCCGGCTGATGAACGCCGGCTACTCCAAGGAGAATGCCATTACGGCGCTGGGGATCTCGCGGAACAACATCGAGATGGCCGGCGACATCCTGCGCGAGTTTGTCTCCAAGAATAGCGCCTGAAGTGATGGTTAGATGGGAGGACAAAGCAAAGCAACCAAATCTCCGCAGACGATCTTCTCTAACTCGAATCAATATCGTTTAATTAAGCAGCAGAATATATTAGATATTCTTTACTAATTTTGATTTATTTCTATGCGTAGGTGGTTATTTAGAAACAAAAAGGAAATTATTCGATATTACCTTATGAATTTTCCATTTATAAGTCCCTTTTCTAAATTAGGTTCTTAAATTAAGACTAGTGAAGGTATTTATTTCTTAGTCAAGACATAAAACATTAAATTAATCACTTTATTTCTTACTAAAAACTACATTTTAAAAATAGTAGTAACAAAATTGTAGTCATAAAGGTAATCCTTCGAGTCAGGAAAGGTAGAATAGTATTTTAGTTCCTTTATTACAAAGAAAATTGTTTAATTAAAGTGGTTTTGGAATTTAAGCTTACCATAAAAAATGAATACAAAATTGTAGAAAATTCAGTCGTTCAACGATGTTACTACACAATTTTTTAACGAGTTAGAGAAGCTTCGACTGTTATAAACAAAACAAAAAATACAAGAAAAAATAAATTACTCTTTCTAAAATCAAGGAAAAAATATTTGTCGCTATAGGAGCACCTAACTCTCACACACACACCTGCCCCGTAGTTACGCTAAGTTAGAAGATGATCCCAGGAGAAGATTAATGCCCTAAGAAGAAGTGTCCCCAACTTGGCGTAGCCAGCACAAGCAATTCTCAAGTTCGCCCCAAAGTTCGAAAAGAAAAACAAATATAAGATACGAAAAATTAAGCACAACCCCTTGGATATCAAGTATAGCTATGTACACTTAAAATTAAGACTATCTAACTTCTTCCTATTAAGAGCAACCAGAAAATTATAAGAAATATAGCTCGTATATACGCAGTTCCGTAAGGAAAAACTTGCCCACCCCAAATTTAAACTTTCTCTTTCTCTCTCTCGTATAGGATAAAGAAACAAACAAACAAACAAAGAAAAGACAAGGTCAGATCTGGTTTGTATCTCAGCTAGGTCTATGATGCTTTCCTTCGCCCTCACGCCCACATGTGCCCATCCTATAAGTAGTCCCTCATTTCATCCAAAAAAGAAAAATCAAAAGCCAAGAAAATGCAATGTTTGAGAATTGGATGCAAGCCATCGTCCATCGTAGGAGAATCAGAATCGAACACAGCCATTAAGTGAAATGCCTTCGGCGGCTGCGATCGCCCCCCCAATAAAAAAATAAAAAAACACTGAACCCTGAGTTTCCCCCGTGACACCAAATATGAGCAAGGATAACAACGATCCCAAAAGCTAAGGACACACCCAACCAGATCCGATGCACTATCAAGTTTACCTCGATTTTTTATACAATGCTCGTCGAACGTTTTTGTAATAGTAATTGTAAGTTCAAATCGAATCAATTATAATCCCCCGACACAAAAGTAATCTTAATTCACTTTGTATTAATGAGGATCCCTTTTTACAGGCTTTATATACATATGTATATGGTAATCGATGATCGATCGGTTGGTTTTTAAATTCGTCAAATGTTCTAGTCCCACACAAACACACGCAAGATACACAAACAATTTTTTGCCATAACTCGTATATCTACTAAACCTAAGCGGTATACAAATATATATTTAAACAAATACTTAGGCGATATATATTAATGGTAAACATGCGACAACCAAAAATCGAATCGGATCGAAATCAATGCAATATATTCACTAACGAGAAATCAATGCAAGCGTTTAAATCGTAAGTAATTTGACATAACCTCAACACATACGAGTATAGCAAGTACATATATATTAACGAAAAACGAAAGGATTTTGATCTTTAAGAGAGCAGCATAAGAACAAAAACAAAGAAAACGGAACCCATTGTAACTCCCAGCATACATTATACATATATAGAGAGTCCCACAAGAAGAATGGATAAAGTCAATAAACTGTCAAGTTTTAAGAAGCGTACGAGAGTCTAAGGCGAGAGGCGATGAACAAATGATGATACCATACCATAGTCATGTCATGTAACCAAACAAATCTAAGCAGATATAAATTATTCTTATAAATAAAAACAGAAAATTAAACCAAAATCTGAATCAGATCTACGATGTTAATGGTGTGGGGCAGATGTGCAAGTCTGTTATGTTGTTTTTAAAGAGGTATAATTCTAGAAAGAGTTTATAAAGGGCCAGCGATTAGCTTCCAGGAGATCCATTGTCAAGATAGTGGTTGTTTCAGATTCCATAGTTATTTCCAAACGAAGTCTTTGAGAGTTTTAGTGGAACAACCTTGGCCCTCGGGAGTTCAAAAACAAAACCTACTCATCGTCTGGAAAGAAAACCGTGCAATAAGAATTACTAAAACGAAATAAACTCCAATGCGAGCGGTATTACCTTTTCCTCCTAAAGTTTTCTAGTTCTATAGTTTCCAAAGCCTTGTTTAGTTTCGCTATTCGTAAAACTCTTCTCAGCTGTGAGTTTAAATAAAGAAAACAGGCTACTTTTTTAGTTTATTGAAATATGTATTTATTATTTATTCTGTTCTTGTTGTATTATTTGACTTATATAGTTTGCGATTTTTTTTTCGTATTCAAGCACATATGTATGTATGTATTTTTCTTGTATTTTTGTATGTTTTTTGTTGTTTTTGTTACATTTTTAAAGTTTTTCGATTTTTTTGTTTGTAGTTTTTGTTTGAAATGTTTTTATGTTGTTTTTTTTTTGTTGGTTTTTCGTAATAAGGATTTAGTTACTGTGCTGTTGTTCATTTCATTGCATTGCATATGAAAAGACGAAACGCCCGGCCGCTGTTCTGCGAATGGTTTTTGGGCTACGGCTGATGGCGTTTGGCATTTCTCTATCGACGACTGTGTGTCAACCTCGGTTACCCCCATACCCGCCCCTTGCATATATCTAGATTTATTTAGATGTATAATCGTTATACAATATTAAAGTTACTATTTTCTCTTGCTCTTTGTTCTGGTTTTTGTTTTGTTTTTTGTTTTTTTGTTGTCTGTGAGTGTCTGTGTGTTGCTTAGTGTAGGTTCTTGTTGATGTTGATGTTTTTGCTGTTGTAGTTGTTGTATATAACATGGCTATAATAGGACGTACTGATCCCAAATTTGTTGTTAGCTTGTTAAATGTTTTTTTGTTTTTTTTGTTTTTTCTTGTTACATTAGTTTTTGTTTTCTTAGTAATTGAAATTCATAATTTTCACAATATTTGCTCTTTGTTACCGACACACGACACGCTCATAAGGTTTGGTTTTTTCTTTTTTTTATATATATATTAGTTTTTTTTTTTTTAGCTTTTTGTCTCGTATATATAGATTTTTTAAAAATTATTTTTATAATCTTCATTAAATGGTTTCAACAGATTTGGCGCAGCAAATTTAATTTGCTCTTCATCGTCACACAAAACTTTTCGTAATTTCCATCTCTCCCCAATTCTTTTCTTCTCTTTTTTTTTTGTGATTTTTCGTAATGCGTTGTTGTTTTTAAATAAATATGTTTACGATGTATAGCATGTATGTTTTGTATATAATTATGTTACGTAATAAGTTAATGCAACCGTCTGAATGCAACAGAAGAATTTCTGGGGGCGTGTTGTGTCAGCAATAGTTGGAGTTTTGGTTTGCAAGCAATGTTGAAAAAAAAACAAATCAAACAAAATAATAACATTAATATTATGTATGTTACGTTAATGAATATGTAAAATATATATATATATATGCATGTATACAAATTATAATTTTTAGTTTTGCCATATAAATACTTTCTATCATCTGCCTTTGCTCCATTGATTGGTTTCTTGGATGTTCTACTTAATTGGTGGCTGCCGCAGTGTTTCTCTATGTTGCTGTTGCTATTGCAGTTTGCAGATTGCAGTACAATAATTATTTAATAAATATATATGTTGTATAAATCGTTAACAGTAAGTTTGAAAGCAGTGAAAGAACAGTTTTTCGAGAAGTACAAAGAAAATACACGAGTTTAGAGCAAGATACAGAGTAGGAGAAGCAGGAACTACGTATCCCAGCTATTAGATAAATGTATGTGGAGAGTTGTTGTTGCTTTTATACAATTTCCAAAGCATTCTTCGTTGCCATTCTAGAATAATTACTTCATGTAGATTATATGATGCTTGCTTGCTTGCTTGTTGTTTCCCTCATCCTTCCTCTTACTCATCTCTCCTCATCACTTGTTTTGTTTTTCGCATTGGTTTCTTTTTAATTTTAGTTTTATAAATTAAAGCAAAACTAGTAGAAAATAGTATACGTATACAAACGTTTTGGTTTCATCTATCTCTCAGACACTTAAATTTCAGTTACCACTTGCATTTCAGCCGTGAGCTTGAAAGCAAAGAGCGTTACAATGGTTGGAGGGGCTAGTGTTAGTTGGTAGTATTACAAATAAGTTTCAATTTGATCAGACACGAAGAGTTCTCCATTTTGTTGAGTGTTGCCGTTAAGTAGTTTTTGTAATTATTAAATGTATGCCTTCCTATTATCAATTACGATCGTGTTTCCAATAGTGTTTTGCTTGCTTCTACGGGTTTATATTCGTTATAAATGTTGTATTAGGTTAAGGGCGACAAGTTCACGTTGCTGTTAGTTGGTTGATTGGTTGGTTGTTTGCCTGCTCGCTATTTTATGGCTCGCGTACAAGAATATATATTTATGTGTATAGCTGTAGCTGTAGGTAATTGTCTTTGATGTGCATCTAATATCCCCTGGCATGCAAATATGCAACATTTTTCAGCAATCTACTCCACCAAGGTGCCTGCAATATCAATTAATTTAGTAATTAGTTAAAGAGTTACTTTAAATCAAGCCGTTAGCTCACCTGGAATGCGTGGGTGTCGCGCTAGTACGGAGAAGCCCTTGCCCTGCGGTCCCTTGGGTGCACGGATGAGTATTAGGCGCGGCACAGTGTCATCGCCGTTGAGCTTGAGACGCGAGATCAGACGATCCGGACGATCGTTTATTTTCACAACATTGCAAGCCGAAGACTTTCCATTACGCTGAAGGGGATATCAATTAGAACATAACTCTTACATCTCTCATCTCTTGTTAACTCACCTGATTGGTGACTACGGAGAACTCCACAGTGTCGCCAGGATGCAAGGCCACAGTGTTGCCCTGCACCTCGGACATGTGGAAGAACAACTTTTTGCCGTCCTCCACCTCAAAGTTAAGGAATCCAAACTGACCCTTGATCGAGTCGACGGTGGCGCGCTTCTTCTGCCTCACTGCATTCACCCCAGCCGCCCGGCCGCTTTCGTCGATGCGGAAACTAACCAGATCGCCCTTCTGGAGCAGATCTCGCTTGTTCACCAGACTAGTGATCCCGAACTCGTGTTGCGATATGACGGTAGTGCGCTGTTCGTCGAGTATCTCGATCAGACCGGCATACTCCTGCTGGTCGGGATTGATGCAGCGCAGAGGACGAGCCACCACGCCATTGTGCACGGTTTCCAGAACAGCCGGCTGCGGTATGGAGTTCTTGGGCAGCATGCGTACATTCTCCGCAGGCAGGCAGTTGCCCGAAACGGACGTATTACCATTGCGGGCCAGAGTGTACTCGACTTCCTGACCCAACTCGAGCCAATTGGGATTGCCCAGATAGTTGCTAAAGTGGAAGAAGACCTCCTCGTCGTGAGACAAGGTCTCAATGAACCCAAAGTTCTCCTTCATCACGGCTATAAAGCCACGGTACACCTGTCCGGCCTCAGTTCCGGCATGATTGTTGTTCTCCATCTTGAAATCGTCCAAATGGGATGGATTGTTGCTGCCCACGCTGCTGGTGCTGCCGCCGGGGCTGCCGTGCATCACATAGCCATTCTGCAGCGAGGCGTTGGAGCTGCTGCCACTGATACCATTCGACAGCTGCTCATTCTGGTTGATGTTTCCCGCGGCATTCTGTTGATTCAACAGCTGCTGTTGCTGTTGTTGTTGCTGCTGCTGTTGCTGCAGCGAAATTTGCTGCACATTGACGGCTATACACTCCTTGTTACGTTTGACCTAAAGAAAATTAAAGACAATGGTTATAGAAGACGATGCGAGTTTGTAAATTATTAATGAAACTTACTATGTAAATATCGAAGCGTACACGCTCCCCAATCCTTGGTGGTTTTTCACAGTCTTTAAGAAAATACATTATAGTCTTTTTAGCATCCGCATGCTCGTAGGTAATCACACCGCCCTCGACGCGATCTTGAGATTTAATTGGGCTCTTGGGCGCCTCGCGTGTCACGCAGCCTGGGCAGATAGAGAGAGTTTAAAGGTCAGTAAAGCTGTAAACTTAAATGAAAGCAGGTCTCGCTCACCCTCAATGTTGCTGGCCATTAGAGTTTCGAATTGCACAGAGTTGGGCGGCAAGTGTTTGATGCGTATGGCCTGCAAACGCGAATTGTTATAGGCCAAACCAGGCTCCTGGATGACAGTGAATTCAACCTCATCGTTGACATCGATTTCGCGGCTCTAAAATTGGATTGAATAACGTTAAGTTAATAAACTTCATTTGACTTAATATATATAGACAAAAGCCTGACTCTTACCGTATCTAGAACTTCAGTAAAGTGAAAAAAGAGACGCGGCTGACGCTCCACGCAGCGCAGAAAGCCGAATCCCTCCTTGAGCGAGGCAATGGTACCCTGCTCCCGCTTCTCCCCAGACACCTTAAAGGTCTCGTCGAGTAGGGCGATCGAGGTGGCACGCTGCAACTGATCCCGACGATCGGTGGCCAGCAGGAACTGCACCCAATCACCGTGACGTAAAGTAAAGTCACCCTTTTGATCCTTGTCACCGAACGGAACCTCCACCTCCGAATAATCCAATGCCCTGTAACGGATGCGACCCGGCAATGGGTCATTGTTCTGTCGCACCGGATTGTTACGATCAAGAGACTTGAGCACCTGACCCTTATACACCGTGCTGTCCACGTCCTCAAAGATCACCGATCCTGGGGCTAAGCGCGTGATGTTGCACGCAAATTCACGTCCCTGCGGCGGCACAGACGGCGACATCTTTGATTGAAGGAGATGTGGATTGGCCGGATCACCGCTGCCGCTTACGCTCCGCGTCTGAATGGTAAACTCGACGTCGTCACCGGGTCGCAGTTCCACATTGCCCTCGGCCTCGGAGAAGTGGAAATAGATCTCCTTTACCACATCGGCGCGTTCAATAAACCCAAACGATTCCTTCATGGAGCAGACAACACCACGATACTTGACCGGCTGGGCTGGGTTCTCCAGGCGAATATGGCAGGCGCCCAGGTTACCTCTGTAAAGGGATGGATAAGATATGAATTAGGTTAGATTTGATAAATAAATTAAATGAATCTCACCTTTGGTTCGTTGCGATTTGAAAGCTGACCTTGTCGCCAGCCCGCAAGTTAACATTGCCCTCGACATCGTCTTTGGTATAGGGTAGAAAGAAGCATTCGCCTCGATTCTCATAGCTGATCCGACCGGTGGTCTCGCTGGAGCTGAGCACATTGTTGGCACTATCCGTGCGCAGCTCGGTGGTCACAGTGCCGGTGACCCGCTCCTCGGATAGTACAACCTCTGGGGCTATCTTGGACACTTGACTAGCTATTGGCTTGCCGGTACGACGATCGTATGTCATCTCGAACTCCACGGGATCGCCGATCTTCAGATGATCAATATTGCCGCTGAATTGTGAGAAGTGAAAGAAGAGACGGGCCTGTCGCTCGCAGCACTGAATGAAGCCATAGGAGTGCTGAAAAAAATAGCATTTCAAATTAGAAATCGCGGTCAAGTGAAAGTTCCCTTCATTGAAAATCTGTGCTACTCACCAGCAACTTCTCAATAATGCCAGTTTCCCGGGTGGCTTGGCTGGGATCCGGGGCAGCGGCGGCCGAAGAGTTGCTCGATTGGGAGCCAAAGATAGAGGAGGAGCTTCCAGCTCCGTTGGTCAGCACGCTATTGGATTGAAAGACGCCGATCTGAGGCGGATTCTGGATCACATCGTTCACCTCGTTGGCATCAAACATCCCAATGGTGGGATGCTGTTGCTGTTGCTGCTGATGTTGCTGCTGTTGATGTTGCTGCTGCTGCATGTGCTGCTGCTGTTGCTGTTGATGCTGCTGATGTTGTTGCTGCTGCTGCTGCTGCTGATGCTGTTGCTGCTGCTGCTGCTGCTGCTGCTGCTGTTGATGATGATGCATGCTCTGCTGCTGCTGTTGTTGCTGCTGCTGCGGCTGCAATCCCAGCGTGGTGGAGTCAAGCGTAAAGGTTCCGATTGTCGGAAAAGTAGTGGGGATTCCCAGGTTGCGAATGGCATTCATGTTGAAGTAACCATCGCATGGCAAGTTGTCGTAGATCTCTGCATTATTATTATTTGGAAAGGGGAGGTTAAATATAATTATAGCGGATGTAAAGAAGAATTTCAAGTTATATATCGTGATAAATTTGGTATATAAAGTACATATCGAAGGCACATAGAAAATTTATCACTAGGGGATACTGAGAATTTATCTAAATTTTATACAAACATTACTACAGAAAGGAAATAGTATTTTCTTCTTCTATCTTATATCTTTCTACTCACCTTCGCCGGAGCGGTAAACCTTCGATTGCGTATTCATGTTGAATTTATTGATCGGATATATTAGGAAACAGAGAAATGCTGATAAGGACTAGCAAATTGGAGACTGGTTTTCTTAGCGATGTGTAGCTATTGTTTATGCTTTGCTTGAATTGGATAAAGTTAAACCCGAACCCGAAAACACGATAAATGGATGCAAATGACGAGAACGACGGTATTGGAACGAGGATTAAAGTTGAAGTTAAAGTTTGACCGAAAAACAGATCTCTCACTTTTGTTTGCTCTTTAAGGGTATTCTTCTTATTATTTGCTTCTTTTTTATTTATATTTTTTAGATTTTTCGTGTATTTTTTATATCAAAGAGAAAAAACTAAGCAATAAATACGTATTTTGTTGTTATAATGTTTTCTTCCTTATTATTTTTATTTTTTGTTTGTTATTTATTTTGTTTTTTGTGTATATATATTTTGGCTAAACACTGGCACAAGAGGCACTGAAATTCCTTGTCTTCGAAGTTAATAAAAATGTTTTGTCTTTTGTCGAGGACATGTGAGTCCCCGCACAAATAAATTGTTGCTTCCTCCTTAGCTTTTCCTTTTTGTTTATTGGTTGGTTGTGTTCCTTGTTGTTGTTGGTTGAGTGTTTTGTAAAAAATGCCGACAAATATTGTAACGTTGTTTTGTTGGTTTGGTTTTGGTAGTTTGAAGTTCCTTCCTGGGTCTGTTTTTTGTAGGTTTTGAATTTATTTTTTATATTTATCGTGTATTCAAAATATTGTTGTTTTACGATGAAAATGCATACCAGCTGCTGCCGTTGGTGTTTTTGTAATTTGAGTTTTGAAATATTTATTCAATTATTGCATTTTGGTTGATTTTTTTTGTTTGTTTTGTTTTGTTTTGTAATATATTTTTACGTTAGTTTTACTAGAAAAATACACTGGGAATACTTTTTACTTTTGGGTTAGATTAGAGCTTTCGTTTTGATATTTGAATATTTTGTGTGTTGGTTTTTTGCTTTTTGGGAAGTGATTATATTGTTTGTTTATTGTTTGTTTTGTTTTCTATATAGTATATCATATATATAATATATATTTTGTAGGCAATCGTTGTGGTTTTTAGGAAGTAGTAGTGATTTATTTATAATTTACTTTCGAATACCCTTAGTACAACGACAATTTATTTGGGGGACGACGAGGTTTGATCCTCCTTCTGCTCCTCTTTCGCTCCTTCTTCGTCTTGGGACTTATCCTTCCTCCGATCTGCTCTTTTTCCTATTTTGTTTCGCTGTACGTTGCTATTACTTTTCGGTTGCACGATTTGTATATATTTGTTTGTTTGTTGTTTTCGGTTGCTGTTATTTATTGCTGTTTCATTTACTATTCACTAAGCAAAAAAGTACGAGTTTTACGGCTTTGTTTTATATGTATATATATAATAGATATAGTAGGATTTACCCGTTATTCTGAGTGTATCCTCCTCCGATCATTTACTATGTTGAACTTTAATGCTATGATTTATTTTTTTTTGTTTTTTGTTTTTTAAATATATATATTTTGAATGCGTTTTGAAGTCTTTTTTTATAACCTAGGGTTTTTATTTTGCTTTGTGTTGGTTGGTTGTTGTTTGTTTGTTTGTTATTTTTTCACTTATTCCATGATTTTGTTTCGGTTTTCGCTTACTAGACTTAAGCTTAGTTTAATAGTTTATATAATATAATATATAATATACTATAGTATATATGTATCGAAGTCCTTTAAGATATCACGAATTTGTTTCAATGTTTTTTTTTTATTTTTTATCTTTTCATTTGCATTTCCTCTTAAGTGTAAAGTTGTTTGTTTGTTTGTTAGTTTTAAGATGTTTTTAGTTATCCTCGCTCTCCTTTCCCCTCTATTGTTTAAAAATTACCGTTTTTCCGATCATTCCATTTAGAGATTTTGTTTTTAATTTTTTTGTTGGTTTTCTTTGCGTTTTTTATTTAAATTTATAAATTTACAGTAATTATCACAGAGTTGTTAAATCTTTCTTTGAATTTGTTTTTTGTTTTGTTTTCTTTTGTCTCTTTTACTTCCCTTCTTTGTTGCAGTTGCTTTTGCGGTTGTTTTTTAGACTTTTAACATTTCTCACTAGGTACACTTATAAAAAATAATATAAACTGAATTGAAAACTACTAAAAAACAATGCGTTTATATTGTAAAAAATAAAAACTGTTCTTTGGCCGCAAGGCCGCAGTTTTCGTTTCTATATAATATATATTTATTTGCTTATTTGTATTCCTATTGCTGGGCTTTTTTTTTCACTTATGTACAGTACAAAAATTATTTATTGTTTATTGGCTAAGTTAAGTTGCTGGTGTTGTTTCCGTTTTCGCTTTTGTGTTTCTTGTTGTTGTAGGTCTGTGTAAAACGTGACTTAAAACTTATAGAATTCTTGTAGATTTTTGGTTTTAAATGTTTTCTTTATTGTTACCGTTAATATTTTAGTATATACGTTTTTTTGTTTTGTTTTTTAATATTTTGTTTGCTATTCACACGGTTTTTTGCGGCACAATTGTTGCTTAATCGGTTTTTTATTCTGCTCCGTTCTTCTCCCTCCTCCTGCTCTCTCTCTCACTTCCTCTCTTTATCAGAGTTTTTGCTTTGTTTTTTGACTTACAGGCTAGATCAGTGTTTGTATTAATTTAGATTGATGTTGCGTTTTTTAAATTAAATTGTTTTTCTTTTTAATATGTTTAAATTATTTTGTTTGTTGATTTACTCCCGGTTATTTTGTACTTTAAAACATTAATTCAGTTGCTTGTTGTTGTTGGTTGGTTGTTTTGTTTGCTTGTTGTTGCTGATGCTTTTGTAGCTTCTTTTTATTGGTTGTTTTTTGTTAGTTTTGTTGTTGTCTTATTTTTTAAATAATTAGCAAATTGAATTCACTTTGACTTATCAAAAAAATTCGTAATTAAATTAAAGCTTTCAGGAAAAATAATGAGGAATTTTGGGATTGATTTTTGCGTTTTGAAAGTTTTTTTTTTGTATTCGAGACTTCGAACGCCGCAGCGCCGTTTTAATTCCCGTTTGCTTTTTTTCTTTTCTCAGTGCTTGCCGTTGTTTGCTTGTTGTTGTATTTGTTTTGATATCAACTCCGCTTTACTTGCTCATTCTCCTTGTAGTTTTTCTTCTCCTTGTTGGTTTCGCGTTTTTTATCTTTATTTATTTGTTGGTGCTTTGAGTATTGACGAGTTTTAATTTCACAGCGTTTCAATTTGTTTGGTTTGTTTTTGTTGTTGTTGTTTGTTTTGTTGTTTTATTTGAAAGTCTTCGTTTCAAGCTTGGCTTGTTTCTTGTTTTGTTTTGTTTTATTTATTTGCGCAGTCGCTTTATCTCCCTCTCTCCGGCTAGCTCGCTCTTCTCCCGACTCTCTACCCGTCTGTATCGCTCACACCCACGGGTGTCCACTTGGAAAGCGGCGGCGTAAAAATTCTCGTTTTTACTTTTTGCTTTTTTTCTTTTTGTTGTTTTATTTATTTCTTGTGTGTTTTCTTTGCAAAGCAAAACAACTGAAAACGAAGAAGAGTCCGAAAAAAACTAAGAAAAAGTTGATTGCAGAATCCTTCGCGTTTCTTTTTGTTCGCCTTTCTTTTGAGCTATGTTGTTGTTTTGTTGGTTTTTCTTTATCTAGATTTCCTTTGCTGTAACTTTCAATTATTATTTGCGATTTATATATTTTGTATGTATTATTTTTTGATTCGTTTTCGATGGTGTTTTCTTTATTTATTTTTATTTCATTTTTTTTTGTTTGTTTTGTATTTTTATGTTATTATTATTTTTATTCAGATTATGATGAAAGTGATGTCAAAACGGAGTTTTAGTTACAAAAGCTGCGGGATAAAAGAGAAAGGTGGAAACGATTAGGCGAAAATTTGCAACATTTTCCTTCCTATTTTTCTTATTTTCTTTTCTGCTGTTTTCGGATGGTGAAATCTACAGTTATTTTCTTTTTGCTGCAGTTTTATTGATTTTTCAGTGTTGCAAATGGTGAGACTTTTGCCTGCCGGAAAAAAATTGCACACACACACATGTACCCTCCGGCCACTACGCACTCACACAGACACATGCTCATGCACACGCACGCAATTGCAATTGTAAACTATTTTTACACACTTTTGTTGTGGTTTTATGCGTAAATTTAGCCGCCGACTGTACGCACACACATACACACGCATACATTCACCCAAGTGCCAAGTTGGTAAAAAGTTTTTTTTCACCCAACTTTTTTTTCGGGCTGCAAATTTTTGTACCCCTCAAGCACACACACACACTCAAACACAGGCAGGGGCTGGCGACAATAGAAAAACGCCTCTACACCACTAAAAACCTTCTTTCTCTAGCACTTTTTGTGTTCAACCATCACAGCACTGTTCGCGGCACATTTTCAGCACATTCCCGTCCCAAATTCGAGTCTAATGAGTGTCCTATTCGCAGCCAAAAAAATTTTTTCGTCAAACCAACACGTACCACACGACAACAACGCAGTGTGACCGAGCAACCAAAAGGCCGAGCTTCACTGAAAAAGCGCATATTTTGGGCTCGTCGGGGACTGGTCACACTAAATTGAGAACGTAAGTAAACTACGTAGTGAATAAAACGTAACCATTTTTAACGTAAGGAAAACGATCAACAACTAAGTGAATTATTTCTTCTACGGCCGGTCTCCCTCAAGCAAGCGAAGGCAAGCTTTAAAGTGAACAAAAACGTAACAATATATGTCAATCAACAAAAGCCTAAAAAAAACGTAAGTCAAAATCCAGGTGTGACCGCACATGTGATTACTCAAAATACCATATAAAACATTAATGTTTCTAGGAATATGTGGTAGAAGTTTAAATCAATCGGTTTACTAGATATCGTTTTCGCCAGTTTGAAAATAGTTACTTTAATTAAAATAGGCTGGTGCAAAAGCACTCACTTCAAATTTTGAATATAATCTGAATCGGGAAATGGTTTAGAGTTAAAAATGTTCATGAAATAAAATAACAATCGGTGCTTTAAAATGTTCAGGGTGGCGTAACCCTTTAAGGGGGTCCATCTCTAGCAACGAGAGAACCCGGCAGCGGAAGTTCTGTATTGGACTGTTCAAATCAAAATATTTTAAGATATACTTTAAATTAAATTATTTTCTAAGAAAGTGATAAAATTCTACTTTTTATTATTTTGTTGTACTTTTTAAAGCATAAAACATGTTCTACTATTTTTTCAAAGCTGACATTAATTAGCATGTATGGTAATTGTTGTTAATTAACTTTAACATGAAATAAAATTTTTTAATTCTCAGGTTATGGTCTGGAAACAATCGATAGTGCACCATTTATTATCGATAGTGCTATCGATGTTCTGACAGCTCTATTTCACAATCCCGCACCGCGTAATAATAATAAAGTTTTCACACATTTTACTCGACCGATATTTCCGATTCGGACAAATTCCAAAGCCAGACACGCTGTGCGAGGCGGAGACCTTGGGCTCCCAGTTTCAGACAGCAGTACTCCCGGCCAAAATTGTGTCAGCGTGAAAGGTGTGGAGCAGCTGTTCCGATCCGATCGTTGGGTAATAACCTAGCGAAAAGCAGCGAAAATCCGGCGGAGTCATGGCGTTCCGGTTGTTTGGCACGGCCAAGATGCTGGCCGGCGTAATGCGGCGAGGCTATACGTCTGGATCACTTACGGAAAAGGTGGGTTCAATGCTCCAACGAGAAGGAAACTGGAGTAATTGGCGGTTTCTCCATGTGGAGTTAAGGTGCCAGTTGCTCAACTGTCAGAGTTAGAGGATAAGTCAAGCGGCAAAGTTGGAAATACAATTGGTGTTTAGTTTCTTCCTTTTTTTAATTCCTTCATATATTCATTCATAGTTTTTACTTTTGCACCAATTTCCACCAAGTTTTGTAACTTCCACTCAAGAGAAAAGGTCTTGAGCCTTTGAGCCTCCACATTGACAAACTTGCGCTAAATATTCCTTTCTTTCAGGTGCATCGCTCAGCCTCAGCTCTGCCTACGGGAGCCACCGGTGCTGGTGTTTACATACTGCCCGCGGAGCTGAATCCGCTGCTCCGCTACCTTGTCAAACAGATCCAGCTGCTCTGCAAAAAGCCGCCCAAGGGATTCGAAAAGTATTTTGAGGCTGGCGGTAAGTCGCCCGCCAATCAGCCAAAAGGAACCGCCGCAGGTGAAAAGAAGCCGCCAACGGGATCCAGCAATAGCAAATCCGCCTCAGAAAAGCCTAGCGTCGCCGCGAAGCCCTCCAGATCAGCAACGGAGTCCAAATCAGACTGGAACTTTGGAATGTTTAGCAATAGCTCCAAAGCGGCGAGGGCCGGCGGCACACCAGGAGGCAGGCCACTGGGCGAAGGAGGTGGCGGTGGAGATCGGGAGCGCTGGATCCTGCTAGGCGCCATCGGCGCTGTCGTGCTGCTCGGTTCCTTTGCCTTCTTCGAGATGGGCTATAAGGAGATCTCCTGGAAGGAGTTCGTCAACAGGTGCGGTAGCGAGGAGAATGTTCCATGAGACAACTGTTCCTGATCTCGATTAGATTAAGTGGAAGAAGTAGAGTTCATAATTTAGAATGTTTTTACTTATTTTACTTGTATTTCATGTGGATAAACAGCTACCTGTCCAAGGGCATTGTGGAGAAGCTGGAGGTGGTCAACAAGAAGTGGGTGCGCGTGCGACTCCAGCAGAACAACAACAGCAGCGGCGGTGTCCTCTGGTTCAACATCGGCAGCGTCGATAGCTTCGAACGGAATCTGGAAACGGCGCAAACGGAACAGGGCATCGAATCCATTAACTTTGTTCCCGTCATCTACAGGAATGAGGTGGAGGCCGCCAGCTTGACAGGCCTGCTGCCCACGCTGCTCATTATAGGCTTTCTTGTCTACATGATGCGCAAGTCGGCGGACATGATGGGCGGCGGACGGGGTCGCAAAGGCGGCGGTCTGTTTGGCGGCGTCATGCAGTCCACCGCTAAGCTGATCAATCCTACGGAAATCGGTGTGGGCTTCAAGTAAGTGGAAGCGTCTATTATTAACATAACATTTATAAAATTTACCAATATTTTCCCCTTTTCAGGGACGTTGCCGGCTGCGAGGAGGCCAAGATCGAGATCATGGAGTTCGTGAATTTCCTAAAGAACCCGCAGCAGTACATCGATCTGGGCGCCAAGATACCAAAGGGTGCCATGCTTACCGGTCCCCCCGGCACGGGTAAAACGCTTCTGGCCAAAGCCACTGCCGGCGAGGCGAATGTGCCTTTCATAACCGTGTCGGGTTCCGAGTTCCTCGAGATGTTCGTGGGCGTGGGTCCGTCCCGTGTGCGCGACATGTTCGCTATGGCCCGCAAGCACGCGCCCTGCATTCTATTCATTGACGAGATCGATGCCGTGGGCAGGAAACGTGGTGGCAAGACCTTCGGCGGTCATTCGGAGCAGGAGAATACTCTGAATCAGTTGCTGGTAGAGATGGACGGCTTCAATACCACAACAAATGTGGTGGTGCTGGCGGCCACAAATCGCGTGGATATTCTGGACAAGGCTCTAATGCGACCGGGTCGCTTCGATCGCCAGATATATGTGCCAGCGCCCGATATTAAGGGAAGGGCGAGCATCTTTAAGGTGCATTTGGGTAACCTGAAGACGGAGCTGGACAAGAACGACCTGAGCAGGAAGATGGCGGCTCTCACGCCCGGGTTTACAGGCGCTGATATTGCCAATGTATGCAATGAAGCCGCTCTAATTGCCGCCCGCGACTCCAAGGACTCGATTGTGCTGAAGCACTTCGAACAGGCCATCGAGCGTGTTATTGCCGGCATGGAGAAGAAGACGAATGTCCTGGCGCCGGAGGAGAAGCGAACGGTGGCGCATCACGAGGCTGGTCATGCGGTGGCCGGCTGGTTCCTGGAGCACGCCGATCCCCTGCTCAAAGTCTCCATCATCCCACGCGGCAAGGGTCTGGGCTATGCTCAGTACCTGCCCAAGGATCACTATCTGCTGTCCAAGGAGCAGCTGTTCGATCGCATGTGCATGACGCTCGGCGGTCGTGTAGCCGAGGAGCTGTTCTTCAACCGAATCACCACCGGTGCCCAGGATGATCTGAAGAAGATCACAGACATCGCGTACTCTCAAGTGGTTCGCTTCGGCATGAACGAGAAGGTGGGATGGGTCAGCTTTGATGTCGGCCAGGCCGGCGATCCGGTGTTCAGCAAACCCTACTCCGAGGACACCGCTCAGATGATCGACGGCGAGGTGCGAACGATCATCAAGTGCGCCCATGAGGCCACCACTAGTCTGCTGACCGAGCACAAGGAGGACGTGCGCCGTGTGGCGGAACGGCTCCTCCAGAACGAGGTCCTTAGCCGCGACGATATGATCGAGCTGCTTGGCCCGCGTCCCTTCAAGGAGAAGTCCACTTACGAGGAGTTTGTCGAGGGCACCGGCTCCTTTGAGGAGGACACCACTCTGCCCGAGGGTCTGAAAAGCTGGAACAAGGAGAAGGAGCGCCCACAGCCCCTGGACGCCGGCAGCACGCCTTCATCACCGCCCGCAACACCGCCCGTGACTGCCCAGAGTAGTTAGGTTCGGGATTCGCTGGGGGAGTTTGGAGTGAAGTGGAGTGGAGTGCTCGAGGGTGTTTCTGTTGCCATCCCCCCATTAACCGCCGATCGGAGCTGAGTCCTGCGCCTGAGTTCCTGAAATGTTCCCCGGAGTAGCGACAGCTCCTGGAGCTCCAGTCATCATGACCACCACTGTTTTTGCTTAATTTTAAGATTGCCCCATGGATACCTCCTCGTTTGAGTGTTGAGCAAAGCATACACCCAGCGCTAGCCTGTACTAAATTTTCCGTATGCCGTATTTTCCGAACGTAATAAAATGGTTCAAATCGTGACCGTGTGGGAAAACGAACAATAAAACGATGTTATTTTGGCTCGAAAATAATTTGAAAAAATTTACTATTAAAGCTTAAAATGAGGGTTTTTGTGTGTTTAATAAGTGATCTTTTCCTAGTTAAATTTATATTATATCCCATTTGTGTTCCTCGCTTTTCCATCGAAGTAAAGATCCCATTTCCAGTATAATAAAACTTGAAGTACATATTTCATAAAACTTTAATATTAATTAAGCGTTAAAAGAAAAATGGTGCCCTACGAATGAGAGGGGTCTATCTTACTTAGAGATGTATTTATTGGATAGTTAAAGGACATACAATAATATGCAAATTAAAGTGACTTACAAATTATAGAGTTTTCACCAAATAAATTTGATAAAAATTAAAACTGATTTGAAATCAATCATTACACTTATATGGTAGATTTGGGCAATGAATTTAATTTTTAGTAATTTATTTGAAGTCTTAAGCATATCGCAATGGAGTCTAAGGATCCATTAAACCTAATATTTCGTGTGAAAGACATTCAGATATTTTAGTCTCAAAAATGGATCACACCAGAGAAGCAACAGTACGTATGAGTGATGACATTAAAAATTGCAAATTGCGTATACGGATATTTACCCAACTTTTAAAACAACCCCCCTTACGTGCAGTGTAAGCTTCCAAAGCTCGAAGGCATTTAAGAGAACTCACCGCTCCCACTGCGAAACTTTCTCTCACTTAGCGAACGCTCTCTCGCGCTCTCTCACTCTCTTGCAGCGCTCTCTGCGGCCTTATCACTTATCAGCTGTGATGCTGAAGTACATGCGCCATGTGGTGCAGGCCGGTAAATAGTGCAACTGCCGCTGCCACCACCGACTTCGCAGCCGATATCGCGGTCGACGCAAAGCTTCAGCTCAGAAAGGCAACAATAATGCGGCCGCAGAGAGTGCAGCGTGGCGCAGCCGGCGTCGCTGCCGCCGGTCGTTTGGGGCCGTTAGTTGTGTTTTGGGGTCCCGTTTCTCAGTGTCGTCTTGTTGGTTGTCGCGTTCGTGTGCGCGCACTGCAAAAAACATAAAAACAGCACAGAGGGAAAATAAATCAACGCCACCGCCACCGCCGCCGCCGCCGTTGTCGTCGTTGCACTATAATTGCAATCCGTATTTTCCTCCACTCGAGTCGAGTCCCGATTTCTGAGTTCCCGTGAAGTGCGTGCATCACACACACACATACTCAAGCGCGCGAAAGAAATAAATAATAGAAATAAAGAAAGAATAGTTAACGAGAAATACAACCCGAACAGAGCGGGCCATTTGCATTTTGTTTACCTCGATGGCTGTGTGGAGTGCAATTTGACGATTATATAATATAATAAAACCAAAACAACAACCACAACAAAATAGGGAAAATAAATAAAAGTGCGCGGCATTCGATTTACAAATACAAACAACTACAATAACATGTGCATGGGAAAAGTTAAGACCTCTCTTTGGCACCTCCTCCTTCCTTCCACGCTGCTCTCTTGCTGTCTTTGTTGTTCTTGTTGATCTTCCTGCAAAATGGCTGCCGGCCGGCAAAACATAACGGCGAATATGATTTCTGCTTGAAAAAAACGTAGAAGGAGAAAAAGAGCTAGCTATATTGGGGATCTTGTAGGTTACAATTTCGTTGTATTTTCATTTAGAAAATGAAAGCGTATTAAATAAAATTGCAAGAATCTCAGGAAAACAATAATTTATGTGCTCCTTAATTCATAAAATAATACATATTTTTCATATACTTTAATTTAATAATTGTGTGTTTATAAGTCGAGAATTTAATAAGCTTCATAAATTAAAAAAGAGTTTTTAATATTATGTTTTGGTTAAAGACTTAAACAAAATGTACATAAGACGAAGACAACGTTGATCGGTTATCAATTAAACAAAAATTTATAAATTTTTTTGTAACAAATTTTTACAACTTTTAGTATTTTATTACGAAAGCCTATTCACCCTTTCCTTTTACCATCTTTACAAACTTAAAAGAAAAATAATTTTGTGTTCTCTTATACAAAATAATTAGATTTAGATTGGATTAATTTCAATCAGAAAACCTTCGGTTGATCAACAATACAAAATGGCTGTCTGTTGGCAAGATAACGGGAACTTCGATTATTACCGATCTATGGAGGGGCGCCCTCTATCGGCGATCATTGGCTGGCCCCGCATATTCGTAGTTTAATTTTCGTTTTTTCTTTTTTTTTCGTTTGTTTTATTTTCGTTTATTTTGTGCTGCCAATTGTCGCAATTGTCGGGTCACGTGTTTGTTGCTGCCGCCAGTTAACTTCTGCTCTCGTTGTAACGGTGCATGTTCCCTTTATAAGTGTGCGTGTGTGTGCTCTTACGGACAACCGTGTGTGTGAGTGTCTGTTTGTGAAAGCTTGCATGCTGCGCGTTATTACATTGTTGTTGTTGTTTTTGTTGAGGGAGTCACTGCATGCAATGTTCTCTCTCTGTCTCTATCGCTCTCTTCCTATTATGTGATGTTGTTTTTATTGTTGTTGTGATTGTGGGTGTGGGAAAGATCAAGGCGCAAATGCAAAAAAACAAAAAGCAAATAGGGAGAATTCACAAAAAAAAATAAGAGAAGGAGAAAGCAACGGCAAATAATGGCATTAACAACAAAAAGTTCTCAGCTATAAAAATGGTTTGCCTGCATTTTCGGCTTGAACTTGGCTATTAAGTAAAAAAAGTAAAGTATTTAGGCTATTTGCTTCTCTCAAAAATTGAGGAATTTGTAAAACGATTGTACAGATTTTATAATTAATTAGGTTCTACACTTAAAAGGGATTGCTTCGGATTTAAAAAAGCTTTGAAATAAAACGTTGTTTTTCGATCAAATTAAATTACAAATTATTTTCTAGATACAATTTAGTGCATTAGGGCGTTACTTTATTTATCCTACTAACTTTTTTTCTGGTAGTGTCAGAGCCGTATTAGTATAGTTTCGCTTGAGTGACAGAATTTTTAATTGAATTTATCAACAATTCACTCTGGCTAGGAGTTAGCTATTCTAATAATTTAACTTAACGTGATTTTTTGCCACATGAAGTGAGGCGAATTTATTTCAAAGCTGTGATCTTTTCGACTCGCAGTACAGCATCCCAATTGTCACTCAGCCGTCACTTTTGCACTCCTCCTACCCAATTCCACCCCGCCTTCCACCTGCCGCGCACTCACTCTCTCTCGTTGCATTTTTTTTGCATTTGACGATTGTTCGTTGCGAATCATTGCGCTTTACGGGGGGAGAGCGGCGGATAAAGGGGGATATATTGGGTATATACTGGGTATATGGGAAAGGCGCAGCAGCTGTAAAGCGAGGGAGGGAGGTAGGAAATTGCCTTTTCAAAAAGTTTCCCCTGGCAAAGTTTAAAATTGCAATTTAATTAATTTTTCGCCTAACCAAAAACCCGGAAAACAAAACAGATCTTTGCCGTAATATGTTGCCTTTAAATCAATTAAAAAACCAACAACAAAAGTTAACGCAACGTTTCTAAAACTTAAAGCCTAAATACCAAATAATAATTTTAAAAATACCAAAAATAAAATTAATTTAACCAAACATAATAAACAAAACCAAACCAAAAGTGGCCTGCAAAACGAAGCAACTAAAACAACCAAGAAATGTGATTCAAAGTGTGCAATGTAACCAAAAACAATTATTAGCAAAACGCAAAGCCAGAAGTTAAAAGCAAAACCAAAGGAAAAGCAGAAGGAAAAGCGGTGAAAAAGCGTTGTGGGGAAAAGTAAAAGCCTGGCCAAATGGAAATCAAGGATTCCTGGAGCCAATCGAATAGCCAACTAGCAGCCAACGTGGCCAATGATTAAGGGAACACTTTGTTAGCCAACTTGTAGAAGCAGCATCCCCGTCCACAACCACTCACAACACACCAACACACACATACACCGCAGCCACACATACCGAACCACTCAGCCTCCCCTCGCAGTTCTCGATGCCCGGCAAGCAGAAGGCGTTGGAGCAACAATTATAGAGTAGCCGCCGTGCAGACAGCCCAGACAACAGCCCCGCTCTCCCAGCATCAGCTCCAGCCCCCAGTCAATCTCAATCCCAAGTTAAAACCCCAACATGGACATCAAGATTGAGCAGCAGCAGCAACAGCAGCAGCAGCAGCAAGTGGAGCTGGGACCATGCTCGCCCTCGGAGGTGCCCAATGATCCCGGGTAAGTACCCTTTATATCCTTGCCGAAAATCAAAACTTTAGCTAAGTTATTTGGTTCAGTTGAGGGTTTCAATTTTAAGGTAAAGATCACTTATTCTCCAGACAAAGAATTTTTATGAGAAGCGTTGAGAGAAGCTAAAGCTCACATACTTTTTCCTCACTTATGTAAGCTTTATGAGAAGCGCGGAGGAGGGCTCAATCGGTTATCTTAGAGAGAGAGGGGAGCCCATAGATATCTTCTCTAACTAAAGAATATAAATACTCTGTTCTGATTTTTTTTAAATATCTGCATTCTGCGTAAATAATAATAAAACATTTTCAGTTTTGGCGTTACCCACTTAGGTCAGGATTATATTACACAGAGACAACCCCTTAGATATTTTTTCCAACAAAACAACTTAAATAAACTTACAGAATTTATAAAAAACCCTATTCAGCTAAAGTGTCTGAGTTTTTCTGCTTACAAAGAGCATACAAACTTCGTTGTCTCAAAGTGTGCTAACAATTTAACAACTTTTTTATTTAGTTTGAGGTCGTGGACGTGGCATTAATTGTTTAAGTTTTAAGTTTGTCATTATTGAAGAGCAGGATGCCGGAAGGATAATGGGGGAATGGAGCGTAGCGGAGCTTGGGGAGTAGTGTCAAGGCAGTTAGAGTTGTTGACAGAAAGTTTTCTATGTCAACTAGGGCCGGAACTGGCCAGTCCAGGCCAGAAATGGACGCGCAGGCCCAGCTGGGGATCCAAGTCTGCGAAACTAATTAGAAAACAATTTGCCAAGGACATCAAAATTCAATTAAAGCCATTCGGCTTAGTGCTTTAGTGCAATGCAGTTACTGTTTCGGCCCCTGGACTCATCCTTCCGGCTACAGTTTATTATCAGTCCGATTGCCCAGCTCTCAGCTTCCAGTACCAGGCCCTCTCTCATCCAACATTTATACACTTGTGCGCTTGTGCCGGGTCCAAAATGGGTTAAGTTGTGATTGCGGTGTCATATGCAGCAGATTAATTGCGAGCTGCATTGCTGATAATTTGCATCGGCATCGACTTTGGCGTTGGTTTTTTCGGGTGTGAGGCGGGGGCACTTTTTGCCGTCACAAAGTCAGACAAACAAATGGGCAATCCAGTGATGATTGGCAGTCAAGTGGTTAGATTGAAGGTAATGATTGGAATGGAAGTGGGTACGGACTTTTGACGCAGTCCATAAAGTGAGCAAATTATGGAAAAGAGCGCTCAAATCGATTTTTGTTCGGAGTGAAGCATCTAATTGAGATTGAAAAGAATTAAATATTATTAAGAGAACTCTTAGGAAATATTATTATTCATGGCCAATATAAATGAGTTAAAAAATCTTGCAATAAATGTCCAGAAATACGAGAAACATTTGACTTTTAATTTATATTTAGCTGGATATTATGAGCTAATTAACTTTTTTAATGGAAAAATTATTGTATGCATCCCAAAGCAACACAAAATGATGATCTATTAAATAACCGAAATAGTCTGGTTTAAAATTCTGTTGTCAATATGGCCAAGCATTTATTGGTTTGTGGTTATTGTATACCATTAAAGCGGAATCTACATACAATTTATTAACCACTTTGAACAAACAAGTCTGAAATACACTGTATGTCGAAGTTTGTGTTTATTATATTAATTTAATTCGCTTTAAATTTGGGATTGCTTTTATCTCCACAATAAAAAAAGATTTGACAATTATTTTATTGCTAAATACAATGCCACATTGTTCCCCAAGTAATTACAATTGAGCTTATTTTACAATTTAATTAAATTAATATAGTTTCAAGTTACCAAGCGTTTACCTCGCAGTTTCCCAAGTGCACATTGTGAGAAGCGCCGAGGAGGGCTCACCAACGACTGTATGCCAAACTAGATCAGATAATCCGTTCATAATTTAAGTTAGGCCCCGAAATCATCTCTCCATTTACAGCTTCCCCCGAAGCCCCATTAGGGAAAAGCAAGGGAGACATAGAAAAAGCGAGACGAGAGACATAGGTACAGCCATATGGCCCGAACACTCGTCGCAATCCATTGAACACGCAATGCCCATAAATTATGCAGTTCATGCATATACATCCACATAGATGTACGGGTATAAATATATCTATTATCGAAATGCTGCAAATTGTATAACCCAAGTGAATTTCAGCACTCCACAAAAAGAATGGGGAGGGGAGGAGGTGCGCGGATGTTGATTGCAGCTCTTCTTGTCTATTTGCATTAGTTTGGCAAACTCGCAACAACACGGGCAAAAATAGGCTGGCCTGCCTCTTAGTTCCCTTCACCAATCCCTTGCCATATTTCTCGTGGCGGGAAAGCCACCGGATAAAAGAAATGGATCACCTGCTGCTCGCTGAGCTCCGACGATGTTGGCAGGTGCAACAACTGCAACTGCAACAGAAGCAGCAGCAGCAGCAGCAACAGCAGCAACTGGTGCAACTATTGCCACTGCAACTAGTGATGTAAAGTATCTGTACCTAGCCACGGAAATTTCCAACACTTTACTTTGATTTTCCCAATATAAATAGTTATAGCAATGTCGAGCTAATAAAATGTTGAGTTAATTGCTCGTATAACACATTTCAATTACCGTCGAAAAAGACTTATTGAGAAGCGCGGAGAAGGGCTTAACTTAAGTGTTATATAATGTGATGAACATCATATTTCTATGCATTGTTTTTTGATTTTTTACTAAGAAGAAAGTCTGAAAAAAACAATTTTATGATTTCAGATGTGTTCAGTTAAAATAATTTAATTAAAATATAATATAAATTAATGCGAGTTCCCTATCAAAACACACATAGCTCTTACCAACTATTTTTGTATAGATTTTATGATTTTCCCTTTTCATTTAGCGTTTTTTAGTAATGTGAAAGAGGGGTACTACGTACCTAGCTTAAAAGTATTTATAAAAAGTACTTCGTACCTTAACTTTGGGTAAAAAGCCGTAGTATCTTTCCCATCACTGACTGCATCGAAGTTAGGTAAAAGTCTTGTGGCAATGCGAATGGGAAATGCAGCACCTAGCGAATGTTGAATGCATAAATCTTGAATTAATGCAAAATACCTTTTGATGACGCTGCCCAGATTCACACATACAGATGCATCCGCATCTCCGCGCCACTTGTATCTGTGCCTGTATCCGTAGCCGAGGCCGAGTATCTGCATCTTTCTCTATTTTCGTTGTGCAACTTGGCGAATATCGTTGAAAACATGCGAATACAATTCCATTCACAGTTTCGTTGACTGGCGCGGCGATCGCCACGGCTCAGTAATTTTGAACGCTCCCGCCCCGCCCCCTTCATGCCCCCGCCACCCGCCTCCCTCCCACTCTTTTGGCAACTTTATAAATCTTTTGAAGGGCCCAAAGGAAAAAAAGAATAGGACAGAAGAAGATTTGGTCGCTGCAATGCAAAGCGCGAAATGGCAAAGTAAATAAACACAAAGGCGAAAGAAAATAAGTAAAATAAGAAAATAAAACAAAACAAAACTTTGAAATAACTAAATAAATGCCCTGCTATTAATACAATTCACTTTGCCAACGTATTTTTAGTGCAAATGCAGCAAATATCGAGTAAGCGAGATCGTTTTAGTGGAGTGATCGATCAGGGAGATACCGTTTATGAAAGAATAAGAATTTATCTGTCAGTAAATAGTTCCAATACGTCTTAATAAATAATAATAAAGCAGTTAATAGAACTTTATTTCTAATGGTTAAGAGTCATTAGATTAGATTATTAGATTTTTGTTTTGTTTCAATGGTTCTTTTTCTATTCCTTTATATTTTCCTAAAACTTTGGAATTAATTTATTTTCTTTGTTTCTTCTGTATCCTAAAAAATATGAAGGTTTAGTCCTTAGTTAATATATACATTAATATATATAATATATTTTGTATATTTAAATTACTTGCTTTATAACGCATTTCAATTATTATTCAAGGTAACTTTATGAGAAGTGCAGAGAAAGGCTTAAGTATGCGTGTTTATAATATGTTGATCTTAACATTTTAAATTTTATATATATTTTGAAAAGATATTAGAAATAGATTTCTAAAGATATATATGTTATAATTACAACAATATAATACAAAAATGATCTATAATACGTGATCCCTAAAATTTATTCAAATCGTTAACGAATAGCTACTTATCGATTCATTTAAATTATTTTAGGTATTAAATTATTATATTTTGTATACGAATTACTTAATTAATTATTTTAGGTATTAAATTATTATATTTTTTATGGGAATTACTTTTTGGGGTTTTTATTTTCACCGATCAAATTTTGAAATGAGTAAAATCCATTTTTTTCCTACTTTTAAAAGTAATTAGGCTTTGTGAGTTCAACAGTCGTGTCAAATGGTTTAACCCCAATGTGGAATCAACAAGTGCCGAAGGGTGCTTTGTTGCAACCCCTTCGAATCGCTAATCTCACCACCGCTACCCCTTTTCGGGGCGACCAAGAATGCCTGGCAACGGCATGCGAGTCCGACAATTATCCATTAGAACTGACACGCGGGTCTCGGGAAAACAAGAAATGCAGGCGAAAAACGAAGGAGAAAAGCGGCAAAAATTAGAAATAAAAAAATGGTCCAGGCCCCTGCGTCATTTAGCGTGCCCCCAAAAATTGTGCATCGCAATGCATCGACAACTGTCAGTGGAATTGGGATTGCAATTGCACTCGCTGCTCTTTTCATAATTGTCGTTTTGTTTCTCGTCTCTGTCTCTGTCTCTGTCTCTACGTCTATCTCTGTCTCTGCTCGCTTGTAATTGCGGCTTTGTTACGTACCGTAAATTGATTCATTGTACGCCGTGCTTGGAGCACGGAATGACCCATTCCCAGTACCACAGATCCGAATCCCAGCCGCCCCGCGTCCTCGTACTTGCCTGATATAATTGCTTTCAAATGATTTTGTGCCGTTGTGTGCGCACTTTCATATTTTGCCCGTAACGTAAACGCAACTGTCATTGTAGTTGTCCGTTTGTCCGCTGTCCGTGTTCGTTGTCCGTTGTCCGCTTGTCCGCTTGTCCGCTGTCCGTATTCTGTATAGTCCGTATTCCGTGCGCCGTTTGCCGTTTGCCGTTTTGGCGTATCCGTGTTTCTGTTCGGGTGTTTGCCCGTCCGGCCAATAAGCTTTCATTTTGTATGCATAATGAGGCCTGCGGCAATTTGACTCTAGGACAGCCATTAGCTTAAAGTGCCAGCTTTGTTTGTTAGCATTACTCCCGGGGCGGATTCTGTTTTACGGCCAAACAACACTCATGCAAAAACAATTTCCTCCAGAATATCCGTTCGTTAAGTGTTTCTCAGTGTTGATCAAAAATCAGCTAATTTGCAAGCATTTTTAATGACAAGGAGGATGATGGGAAGCCAAGTAAATTGTAAAGTGTTAATATTATTAACATAGTATTGAGCTCTGTTGGAAAGTTACTAAAATACTTTAATATTGATACAATGGAAAATTAAATAAAAGACCGCTTTATATATTTTTATTACAATGAATAATATTACATTACTGAATGCCTTCTTTAAACCCATTTTAATTTGTCATATTTATTATGAACGATTTATAGTTTAAGTGGGAAATTAATATATAGATATATGTAACTATATTAAAACCTTTAGAGTTTCCTATAATTTTAAACTAAAAGAATACATTTCCCTTTGAGTAACAAACCCTTTGGCGGAATAAAAGCCAAAGCTACACCTCTGGCAATTATTATCACTGCTCCCGGCGATCGCTTATTGGCAATACTGGGGGGAATACCTGTGATTGTGCAAAATGTCAACAGTTGTCCGGGTGGCGGCTGGCCTACAAACAAGTCCTTTAAATATGTTAACAAATTGCAAAATATGGCCTCTCAATGGGATTTAAATGCTTGTCGGCGAGTGAGTTGTGTTTGGGCTTATGTTCCATGCGTTGTCCGTATGTAAATTTGCCCCGTTTGTTTGCAGACCGAATCTGCAATAACAATATATATAGAAGCATATAAAATAAAGTGGAATGGGGAACTATCCTCTTAAACCGCAGAAATGGCAAAAACTTTTGTGCCATTCCCCAGCCGATTGACATTATCAAAATTCAATTTACAATCTCCTTGGAGTCTGACACGTTGAAAAAGAAAACTTTTCATTTGCCTTAGTTGCACTTTTAAGTAAACAGTTCGATTAAAACGGAGTGGCTGGCGGAGAGTGAGGCTAGGGCTATTTGGACGGTATTTCCAGCACAATACTTGGCCTAAAAGTATGTTTCCCCACACTCCCCGCCCCGCAGCGCCGCAGCTCCAGCATGTGTGTGTACATATATTTTCTCTCTTTTGAAATCAATGCAAGGCTAAGAAAGTTTTCCCTCTGCTAAATGCAGTCATAACTTTTGGCAGCGGAATAAGAAGTAAACTCTTTTCGGTTAGGAAGTATAAGCCGCCATTAGAAAATGACCTTACTGGGCTGGGAGTTGTAGGTGGATGCAGTCTCACAAATTTTATGTCATTTAGAAGCATTAGAAATTATATTTTGGAGGGTTAAATATATTATTAAGGTTTTAATTCTCATGTCAAAAAGTCTATGGGAAAAGTTATTTTAATTGAGAGATCTAGGGAATAGGTTATTTTGATTTAAATGTTGATAGTGTCCAATGGGTCTACATATTACTATGTAATTAAATTTTTTTCTAAGCGCAAACACAATTTAAAAATTAGTTGTGTTAAGTTATATCTAAGAATATAAAAATATATTTTAATAATGTACAAACATATTAATCTTTAATCAGTCTAAAATTTATGACTTACATATTTTTAAAACAAGTTTAAAGGCTTTTAATGCCTAGTTTTTTAGGCGGGAAAAAGCATACAAGGGGCCAGTACATTGCACTTGACTTCGTCTCTAAAATTCTAATCGGATACTGATGAGGATGGGTTGTATCTGTTCTGAAATAGCTGTAGATTCATGACCAATTCTTTTCGTTGCCAAGATCTTTCGTGCTTTTGGCTATAAGAAAGCAATTTAATTTATTTAAATAAAATCATCCTTAAAAAATATATAGATATATAATCATCCTATAAATATATAGCAATTACCAGGATGTATAATATATGTTAGTAATTAATTTTTAAGCTAAAGTCTTGAAGATAATACTAATTTGTTGGCCTGATAACTTAAGGCTTATCTTACAGACCACCTGCATTTTTGTCCTGTGTAGCAAACATTATATTAGTCGCCTGCCTGTCGATCCACGCCCCCACATCCACCGCCCCCCTATTACCCGCTTTTTTAAAATCTGGGCGTATGTTATGCAATATAAGACGATAAACGGGAGAAAGAAATGCGAAATAAAGAGGAACCAAGTGGAACGGACGGAGGAAAGGCAGCGAAAAAGTTTTGCTATCTGTATCGCAGACGCGGCCACAATGCATCCTTTGAACCGCAAAGTGCAGCGGGTTACGGCCTCCCGGACCCGTCTTCATCCACCCCCCTCGCCACGGCCCCCTTGGAGCAGCCCAGCAGCTCCTCCCTTTAAGCATTCATTATAAATTGCATGTACTGGTAATTGTGTTTGTGTTTTGCAGCAGTAGAATTGCTTTAAATGAGCCGAGCCGAACGAAGCGTATCCCAATTTAGGCTGTGCCACGGCCTCCCCTCGTTGACCCACTGCCACCCACCCTGCCGCGAGCCGCCTGCCCCTGGCGCTGCCCCCATCAGTGCTCCAGACGCAGTTCTCCCCTCCCCATCTGTGCCTCCTTCATATTTAGCTTTCCGCACGATTAAATCGATGCAACTGTAAAGTTCTTTTTCTATTACGCTTTTTCGTGCACATTCGCATTACGCACACCATCAAGCACACACACCCACCCACACACACACACACACACTCTGGAACCCACAGTTGCCGTTTGACAGTGGAATATGTAAATAGTTTTCATTGTTTTACATTTAGTGGGGATTATTTTATAAGTTATTCGATGATTTTCATGCGACTTTCATTGATTGAGATCTTGAATGTTTTTTAATTATTCCATAATATTTACATATTTTTCAGTGAATTGTAATTTGATATTGTTAAGTCCGGCTGGGTTGTTTGCTTAGTTAGTCTAAGCTTTAATTCAATTATTATAAATATTTTTATTAGGTTTGAAAAGGCGTTGTATTGGCTTATTATAAGTAAATAAAATATTATAAAATCAAAAAGAAATTAAAGTAGTGAACATATATTGTTGCCTTTATGACAATACAACAATTACAATTTGATTTTAATTTAATTAAGATTCTTTGTTTATTATAATAAAAAGATAAATATGACTTAAATGATTCAGGGAAATAATGTAGTTACCAAATATATTTATAGTTACTTTTTGAGAGAATCTCATCTCTCTTAAAAAATTAATATCTTATAAATTTTTAAATATTTTTTTTGAGTGGCTAAGATGTTAAAAAAACTTTCGAAATAACACGCCTCAATTTATCGACTATTTCCTTTTAATACCCGTTTAATGGCTGCCATTTATGAGAAACTTAAGGCGTTTTACTACCAACTCCTTTATATACCTGTTAAAATGTGCGTGAGTTCGATTTGAGCCACTGTGGCTCAGCTGCATCTCCCATGGCTATCTCTCAGTGGGTGCTACATAAAACATTTGCCTCGGCTCGGCCAACATTTTTAGCCGCCGTGGCTGGCTGGCTTTGTCTGAGGCTCGCTTACCGCTCGTCCCCGCTCCACGGCCGCTCTGCCTGGCTCCCACATATATTTCTGCTCTGTTTTGTGTGTTCTCGCTCTCCCATATGAACGCCCCCAGCCCACCCCTCGCCCATTTAACCCCCTGGTGCCCCGTGTCGCTTTCACACACTCACCACGGGCCAGGCCTTCGAATGTCTCAGACAATTGTCGGCAGCATATTTATGCGCCGGGGCCCGGCTCTCCCCAACTCTCCGGCAGAATGAAGACCTCCTCTATAACTATGTTTCTCAGGTCTAATTTTGCACAGAACGAAAATCAATTATGATCATAAATGGATATTTTTAACAGTTAAATTATGTGTTAGAGTTGAGTAAGTGCCGATAAGTTCTAGAAATAATTTAAAGATATTTAAAGCTTTGCAAATAAAAGGGAATATCAGTATTAAAAGTATAAGTATTAAAAATAAAAGCTTTTCTTAATATTTTTTAGGATAAGCATACCATTGAGTGCAACTTTTATAGGTTCATCATCATTTAAAAATAATATTCCCAAGTAAATACTACGTATACGCAATATATCTTAGCTTAAAATACATATTAAGTATACGACAGGTATACCCTTTAGGAAGAAATTCTCCCATTGAAACTATTTTATTTATTCAGTAATTATATTTATGAATTTTCTTAACTCATCTTTAGAATATAAAAGTACGTATACGCAATATATCTTAGCTTAAAATACATATTAAGCATACGACAGGTATACCCTTAATGAAGAAATTCTCCCATTGAAAATATTTTATTTATTCAATAATTATATTTATGAAGTTCCTCAACTCAACTTTAGAATTTAAAAGAGACCTATGTCTTAAATATTTAGGAGCAGTGTCTAAATGCGACTTGCTTCTCGGCGATGCGTTTTAGTTCTTAGTTCTTGTGACCACTGCTATTCCCCCAGCATCTCCCGGCTGAAACCACGAAGCAATTGCAGTCGTTCTTCTGCTCCTCCTACCCCCTTAAAAATTCTTATTCCCATTCTTTTTGTTGCTCCGGGTCCTCGTCCTGCTGCTGGATGTTGGTGCATTTTGATGATGTTGTTGATAGCCATAGCCGCACATGATAGTCATCAGGATAGGGATAGGGATTTGCCTTTGTTGGGATGCTGGGTTGCTGTCGCCGCTTCTGTTGCTTTTGGGCTTTGCGGGAGTCAAATTGTCCAGAGGTTTTTGTGGATGCTTCCCCTTAGATGGGAGGGGGCTGAGGAGGGTGGGAAGAGGATGCTGAGCAAGGGGTAAATAATGAAATGTGCATTGGTTTGTAGTCTGGGTCTTAACAGCTTGGAAAAATCGTTTTATAAAAGGTTAAAACTATTACGGACCTGTTACGGGATGCTAAGGATGTCGGGCAGTTTGTTGTTTGTGTTTGTTGTTTGTGTCTGTGTCTGGGGAAAGTGTGGCAGGTATTTATGAATTAAAGGATTAAGTGTTTCTCGTGGCTTAAGGGCTGCTAAGAAAACAAGGAAAAATATAGCAACATTGTATATTCAGTGTGAAAACTTTAAGGTTTACTTTATACTTTTACATAATAAAATAAATAATATAATTTCAATAAAAAAAATGTAATATCTAGTCACTAAGATTTATATTTAAAAGATTTATTTGTAAAGTATTTAAGTCTTCTGGAAAGGAAGCTCACTTAACGGTTATTATAATCGCTAGAACTTAAATGAGTAAGTAAGTCAGGTTTATAAGCTACTATTTAATGGTTAAAACTGGGACCAACTTAACCTGAGGCTAACTTTAATGTAACTTATTTAATTTAATTCTGTAGCAGGCGCCACATTGTTGCATAATGCGGACTGTCCGCTTTCAAAAGGCCACAACTCGCCACCTTTTGGATAGACTCTCCGCCTAAGTGTGCGTGTCCCTTGCCTGGGTGTGTGTATCTCCATGCATGCCCCTTTGTTGGGCCCCGCAGCCTGGGACTCCCCTCGGCCACCTCCCACCATCCACTTCCCGCTTTGTCGCTGCTCACATAATTTGTCATGTGAAAAATTACTAAAGTTACAAGATCTGCACTTTTATTTCCATGTAAGCGGCAAGTCCACGCAGCGGAGATGATGATGGCGATGGGCAAATGCAGATAAAGAAACTGGGGAAAGGAAACGGGAAAATGTTTATAAAAATATAATATACAAACCAACTAAAAAGAAAATTAATTAAAGAAAGCTCTTCTGAATTGAAATATTAATAAAGCAGACTTGAAAATAACTAAATTAAGTGATTATAAATATTATTAAAAATAATTACATATTTCTAAGCTCAAAAATACCCAATTATTAACCGATTTTAGTGACCTTTTCTCTCTGTGTGGGCGGGGCCAAGGGGAGTTCTAAGGAGAGTTGCAAGCCGAGCAAGAGGCATGCGTGTGACACAGAGGCCGGCGAGGGGAAAGGGCGCGGGAGGCTGAAAGGCGAGCAGGGGTAGCTGTTTTGCTATTTTCTTTTTTTTTTTTCCTTCTTTTTTCGTTACTATTTTGCACATTTTTTCTATTCAACAATGAAGCCACAATAGAAAACGTCAACTAGTGCACAGTGAGCGAGGAGAGGGGGGGCCCGCGGGGGAAGGCGGCCAGAGAAAGGCCGACAGAGATAGTACTATATGCAAATGTAACGCCGAAGCGAGAGGGCAACACTTGATGTGCACACAAAGTCTGAACGGATTTTGAATGGCAAACAAGCGCCAAACTGCGACGTTGACAGCGGCAGAGCAGCGACTGCAGCAGCGGCAGCGGCGGGCGCCAAAACATAAAGCCCAAACCAGGGTAAAGCCAAAGGCAGCTATCCAAGCCGGGTCCGGGAAGCGGCCCCGTGTACCGGGTCTTCAACTGGGACGGACACTCGCAAAAAAGCAGTCGAAAATACTCAGCAAATCTATTGAAGTCCTAGAAAAAATTATAGAAATATATATAATATATAATATATTAGTTTAGTTTAAAGGTCAGGTCTCCAACGATCACATTTGTTAGAACAAACTATCCTAAAACGAGCTTAATCTATGAGGAAGTTCATATTTTATTTATAAATACGTTGAACTATATATTTATTATATGAACTACAAGTCATATCAACTTATATGATATTAGAATCTTGCCACCTTAAAGATTGCTCTCTTGAGTAACTGTCATAGTTAGAATCGAGTTCAGCAACAATCCAATGAAATCCTAAGAAAAGGTATAGAAATATCAGGAAATTAGTTTAGTTTAAAGGTCAGGTCTCCAAGGATCATATTTGTAAGAGGAAACTATCCTAAAACGGGGTAAATCTAAAAGGGATATATATTATATTTATAAATTCCTTACAACAATATGTTTATTATATGAACTATTACTCATATATTTTATAAAAAATTTGAGTCTTGACACCCTAAAGATTGTTCTCTGTCATAGTCAGAATCGACTTCAGCAACAATCCAATGAAATCCTAAAAAAATTAACAGAAATACCACAAAATTAGTTAATTTAATAGGTCAAAAACTAAAAGTTGTTCCCAACGATCATATTTGATAGGAGAAACTATCCTAAAACGAGCTAAATTTCTAAGGGATTTTATATTTTATTTATAAATTGATTAAGCTATTTATTATATTTATTATATTTTATTTATTTATTATATGAACTAGTAGGCATAAAACTTATATTAAATTAGAGTTTTTCCACCTTACCCATTGCTCTCTTCAATAACAGTCATAATTAGATTCGTGTTCAGCCATTCTATAAGTAATTAATATTGCTTTCTTCAGTGACTGATGTATTTTTCACAATGTACATTTCAAGATCCAAAAACTAACGCCAATCAAGCGTCCTAATCATGATTTTCGAGGGCACTTTTTCGCTGAGTGTGTGACTGGGACAGACCGTGAATGGGCGCTGACGACTTGCGCATGAATGGCCCAAGTGGTGGATACTTTCGGGGAGGGGATCTACGGAGGCAGGGGCTGGAGGGGGATGGCTATATGGAGAGAGCGAGCGGATAGACAGACGAAGGCCTATAGAAAAGTGACGTGCGCTTTACAATTATTTCGTAATGCAAGCAAATGTGACCGAGCTGAGCAGAGCAGAGCGAACAAAAAGCGCCAATAGAAGCTCACTACACTCAGAAAATAGGGCTTCTTTGATAAGGCTTAATAATATATATCACATAGTATATGTAAATAATTGTTTGGCTTAAAGGGAAGAAAATTATATGGATTGCATCAAGGGAAACTTTGAATTTGATGCTATAAGGTCTTGGACTTTTTTCTTGAAGTGCAACTGACTTTAAATTGGTTTTAAAATAGTATGTACATGCTTTTCTGGGAGACCTTATAATATAAGTGTTAGTATTATTATAACAACACATATGTAAGGCTTTTTTCCTATATTTAAACTTTATTTAAACAATGTTTGAAGTGATAAGTAGAACACGCGTGAACTAGTTTAGTTTTACACCCATTTAGAGAGTTTTCCTTATAATATGTATTTTACAAAGCAATTATCTTGATTATATGCTGTAGGCATTTAATTTAAGACCATTAACCTATTTTAGATACTTAAATAAATAATATTATTTAAATATAACTAAAGTTACTATTATCTTATTATTATGCAAGTCTACCTCGTCTTTAAAGATTTATAGCTTTGATAAAATCTCTTGTATTTTAGTGGCTAATTCCGAATTTGTCTTCTTAAAAGCCTCGCATTTCATTCCCATTATTGCACCCAAAAGCCCCTTTCAAGGATATGCACACAGATTTATTTCTCGGAGTGCAGATTAGAGTTGCATCTTAGGCTTAGGCACTGGGTGACGAATGCCAGTCGGTGGTTGCACTACTAATCGGACATGTTGCGTTGACTTGTTTATGACTGTGAGCTTAGCACACACCCTCGGCCACACACACCCAACACACACCCAGTACGCTCACCCACCAAGAATGAATTGTCTGAGGGGGCGAACTTGTGGGAAATCTGTAAATAGCTGCGAAAACTGCAAAGCCTGGGGATATGGGAATATATATGCATTTGTATATATAGTGGAGCTCTGGCAGGGATCGACTACAAAGGCAAATGTCATCAAAGTTGGCACCCGCGGGAGCATGAATGAACCAAACCCAAGGAACATAAAACAATTGACAAGGGACACCACTGCGTATGCGTAATCTTGTGCAATTTGCACGCAGACACAGCTACCAGTTGAACCCTTTAAACTGCTTTTACTGCGTTGACTTTGACACTTTACACCCCGCACCCTTCATGACTTTTCATTTCGGCTTCTCTGGTTTTTATTGGCTTTTTTTAAACTATTTTTACAATTTGCTCTATTTTTTTACTATTTTGTTTTTGCAATTACGCGTCGTCACACAGCTGGACACAGCAATGCAAAAAGTAGAGAGCTCGCCACACAGATTTGCAGTGTGGAACAAGGTCGCATTTATTCGGTGCACTTGCAATTGGCCAGAGAGGTGTATGTGGCAGGGAGGCATGGGGCAGGGGGCGGCGGGGCAGGGAGGGCGGCTCTGTCATGCTGCGACCACCGAAGGTCACCTGCAGTGCGTCCCAGGCCCACAGACAATGTTGCCAGCGCAGCTGAATTATTATTATGAAATGAATACAAATATTTGCGGATCAGTCAGTCGCCGGCGTCATCCTTCAATCGGCGGTGGGTCGGTGGGTCGGTGGGACGGTGGCTCTCTAGGGGGTCTTTCAGCACGGCAAGACCTGGTTGACAAAGTGAAAAGCGAAATGTGATGGATGATCTCAGCAATGAAATCGAATTTGAACTCTAAGTTGAAATGGAATTTGCTATAATACTTATCTAGTTTAAATGGAAAGAAAACTTAAAAGGGTTCTGATTTTACTTTATATATATTTTTAATCAGAATATATACAATTAGATTTCATTCTACATCTTTTTGACTTACAAAAACAATCAACAATATAGAATTAGTGGAATATTAGCCTTCTTTAGCTGCAAGCCTTACCATTTTGTAGGACTTTAAGGTTCTGGCCTTCTTCTGAGTCTCTTGCCACAGGTGGAAGAAAATTGTATAGCAATACAATTAAAAAAATAAAATATATATCAATATATAAATAAACAGAAAATACATGTTAATTAAATAGCAAAGTACACTTTTTTCGGAGGCTTCTCTTTATAGAAATCTTATCAATAAAATTACTTATTTAAGCCTCTCTTAAATCTCTATTATAATCATATAATTCATTGAATAGTAGTTTTAAACTTCAAAAAATTCAATACCATCAAATGGAGCTTAAATGATTATTGTTAACTTGCTATTTATTTAATTTTCTATTTAATTAAAATGCACTTACTGCATACTTCGGTTTTTTCTTTATAGAAATCGTAATAATAAAATAACCGAATTGTATGCCTCTCTTGTATCTTTAATAAATAATCATATAGATCTTTAATTCATTTAATCGTGGCTTTAAACTTCAAGAAAGACAATTCAACCAAAGGGAAGCTTAAAGATGTCTTGCTATTTATTTAATTTTCTATTTAATTAACATGTACTTACTGTCTTTATAGAAATTGTAATAATAAAATAACCCAATTGTAGGCCTCTCTTGAGTCTAGTTCATTTAACTCATTTAATCGTGGCTTTAAACTTCAAGAAATACAATACAATCAAAGGAAAGCTTAAAGATGTCTTGCTAGTTATTTAATTTTCTATTTAATTAACATGTACTTACTGTCTTTATAGAAATTGTAATAATACAATAACACCATTGTAGGCCTCTCTTGAATATCTATTGTAATCATAAAGTTAATTTAAAGCCTTTAACCGTGGCTTTAAACTTCCAAAAAATACCTCTTTCCTCAACAAATTTCTTTGCAATTTGTCAGTTATTTTTTATTGTCTCTCCACTTTTCCATGAAGATTGATTATTTGCATGAGAAATAGGGATAGAGAGCTAGGGAGCCAGAGGCCCAAATCGAAGCCAGGCGAAATGGCAACAGGAAAATTCCAAACATTGATTAATGACAAATTGTTTGCCGCCGTCTAACGTCCAAAAAGTTTCGGCTTTCCTGCCGAGCTGCAATTCGAGGCCTATTTTCATCGGAACTGTGCAGGCTCAGGGCGGAATGTTACTATTTTGTTACTTTTTTGTTGTTGTTGGCTTGGCTTACCTTCGCCCCGGAAAACCTGATGGAAAAGCCCCCACGTTGCTGTTGCCGCTGACGCTTCTTCCGTTCTCTGGTTTAGTTTTTCTTTTAGCTTACTTTACGCTTTTGTTGTTGCACATTTTATTAACATTTTCATTTAGTTGTTGGCTCTCTCTCTATCTCTATCTCGCTCTCCTTCTGCCTTTCATTGCAATTTGTGTTTCTATGCATTTTTGTGTGTGTTTTACATTCGTTTTCGTGTCGCCAACTGCATTTTGCCACGCCCCCCCTCAACGAACCATCCGCCCACCGACCACCGCCCACCAGGAACCCAACCCCCTCTTGGCCCGGTCCACTTCCCTTTATGCCACTGTTGCGCTCTTTTGCAGTTTGTTGAAGTTTTCATAATCATTGTCGTCGTCGCTGCCGCTTTTCCTATAGCCGCTCGCCGCCTACTTTCGTTTCGGGCACAGCCTTTGCCTTTTGTTTTCCATACGCTTTCCCTTGGGAAAAGCCTATTTCCATTCGACCCTTAGTTTGTCTCGGAGACAAGGAGCCAGCTCACAGGGTTATTCGGGAATGATTTGAAACAATAATTCATTTGATTTCCTTATTATATTGAGAGTATTTTTCTTCTTAATATATTAATATTTATACATTCTTAAAGATTTGTTTATGTTGCTTAGAAGAGGGTATTTCATTTATTTTATATTAATTTTATTTTTTATGAACAAAATTCAAGTACATAAATTACCTTTATACTTTTGATATATTTGCTTTAGGAGTTCTTTGTTATTATAGATTAGCTTTCTAGGATTGTGTCAAAATTATATTTAATATTCCTTTTAAAGAATAAATTATAGGTTTTTAATAGGTCTTAGTACTAAGAATTTATTAATAATTATTAAATTATGTAAGGTCTAAAAATATATTTTAGTCATTGAAGAATATGAAAAAGGTCTAGAATATCTGCCTTATTAGGCTTCACTTTTATGAAAGTATTCTCTGGAGTATTTATAAAGCAAGAAAAGCATACTTAAATCATACAACTATAAATATAATTTAAAATAATTTCATGAAAGTATTCTCTGGAGTATTTATAAAGCATAAAAAGCAAACTTAAATCATTCAACTGTTAATATATCTTAAAATATTTTAAATACTTAAGTTTTAAGGGCATTTCCAATGTCTCCCAATTAACGCGAAAGTTTTTTTTCTCGTGTTATATAAGCCGTTGCAGTGGCTGGCTGGAAAATGGGTAAGAGGAGGTGGAAAGACGAGACGGGGATAACCTGGGAGTGAGTGGGTGAGATTTCCAGCATGAAAACAATGCCGGGAAAGCGGCTTATTTTCTATGATTTAAATAATGATGAAGACGGCAGACAACAGGCGGCGGCGGCTACCGCCACTGGAACTGCAAGTGCCATTTCTGCTGATGATGATTGAGATAATAATAATGATCACGATAATGACGATGATGAGGTTGGCAGAATGGGAATTAGGATGATGAGCCCAGCCGGGCAGACCTACGACAATGGAAGCCACCTTCACCGAGGTTGAGGAAGTGTCTGGACGTTGGTAACTGATAAAAGATCGCTCAGCTCGCTTTTAGCTTGTTTGTTGTCTTCTCCGCCCTGGCCATAACATTTATCTAATTTTTTCTCCCTCTATACCTCTATATATACATATATATAGTTAATGCCTCATTTATCTTATGCTCCCCCTCTGTTTGGCTCTTCTCGTTGCAGAAAAATGTTCATTGGCGGCCTCAGTTGGCAGACAAGTCCAGGTGAGTGAAAAACGAGTTAAGTGAAAATTAGTGGAGTTGTGCGAAACGAAAAATTGACTAGGTCTTACAAAAAAGAGGTCAATTAGCGGGGGATTTATATATAGCAATCCTTTGCTAATAAGGCAACAGGAAGTGTTAAGAACAAGAATAAGTAATGAATCATCTAGGTAAATAAATTAAAAGGTACTTGATATTAATTATTCCATGAAAAGAAATAACATTATAATGAATAAATATCATCAAATAAATATATGGAAATATATATATCAAATAAATATAATAAGAACTATGAAAAACTAATGGAAAACAATTTACCAAATATTTACAGTAATTAGAATAATATGCTGAGTACTTATATTTAATTTTTAATGAATCACCTAAGTAAATGAATTAAAAGAGAACAATAAAAATCTAAAGGGAAACAAATGATCTCATGTTTATAATGAATATAGAAAGGTTTACCTAATATTCAGAGTATTTATATTTAATTTTGAATGAATCAACTAAGTAAATAAATTATTAGGGACTTAATACTAATTATTCCAAGGAAATGAATATCATGATAATTAATAAATAAAAATAAATATTTAGAAAACTATAAAAATCTAAAGGGAAACAAATGAACTAATATTTATAATTAATATAGAAAGGTTTACCTAATATTCTGAGTTTTATATTTAATTTTGAATGAATCATCTAAGTAAATAAAATAAAAGGGACTTACTACTAATTATAAATAATGAAGAAATATAAAAAAATATATAGAAAACTATAGAAATCTAATGGGAATCCCATTAATTAAAATTTCTAAGGTAAAGAGTATCGTTTACCAAATCCAGAGTATTTATTTTTAATTCTTGACTTCCCATTTCGATTAGATTTTCCTTTTATTTGGAATTCTTATCTTCTTTTGATTTATTTAGGGACTGTTAGCAAAACCCATATATAAATGGCAATCTCTACCAGGCCAGCCCCAGCTGTAAAGTGAATTTCTCAACGTCTGGAGAATATATACATTTGTTTGTAACTCAATTTTGTATCTCAATTTGAATTGCCATACGAATTGATTTTGGTTCCAGTTTGTGTGCTCTGTGATTTCACATCGCCGGGCGGCAGGGGGGCTTTTGTTTAAATTGGAAATTGTAATTGATCGACTGCTTGAGATTTGCTCCCGTTTTCGAATTTGAATTCGACTTCGTCAATTGCGACTTGAGATACAAGATACTGCGGGATGAATCTTGGAATCTCTGAGAGACTGCCCTCGTTCCGTGCCGCATAGTTTCATTAGGCTAATCAAAAGGCCAGGGCCAGAGCTCGTTGGCTTTCATATTAACCGAATTTGGATGGCACTCGAAAAAAAAAGGTCTGCAAAGTAGAGATTGCAGCCGTCTGGCAAGATGCGCTAGCCTTTTTGGGAAGAACGAGGCTCACCGAAGCCCTTATATGCAGTATCCGCAGTGGCCGGGCGGCCATATAGCGCATATATATCGCCGCTTTGTGTTTTTGTTTAGCGAATTTGTTGGCTCCGCCCATCATCAGAGTGCCACTCGGCATTACGCTAACATATTATAACCTATGGCGCACACACACCCCTCTCACTCGGCCATATAGTTGAAGAGTCAATGCGGTCTTTGGTTTGTCTCTTTATTTTAGCCTTCTCAATGCTTCTTCCCTCGCTCTGTGTGTTTGTGCTTTTTTTCGGCTGCATTGTGTGCGGTAGGGGAAGGGCGGGGGCGGTTTCCTGTACCTGTGCCAAAAAATTTTCAAATTTTCAAATGGCTTCTTCAATACCGCCCCCCTCCCCGCGCTCTCTGGCAATGAGCGAGTGTGTGTTTCGGCCCGGCTCTTTTGTTATCTTTTGCCATTTCGGTGTCCGATATGTGTGTGTGTCTTATTTCTTTTTTAATTTTTATTTTCGCTTCTTGGCAGCCGCCGCCAGTTGGCCCCATGGAGCTGGTAAATTAGGCAAAAGCCAAAGGGCCCAAAAGAGCGAACTCACGGAGGGCCAAAACGACCGAATCCGTTCGTATCCCCTCCCCCTTTGGTGTGCTCATAAAACTCGAGACGGAGCAGAAGTCAATTGGAATGGAAATTGCAGCAGGGAGCTCGGGGGAAGGGGGTCACCGAGTGGCAGAGTGGCACGTGAGTCAATCACACAGCGGCGGCCCAGGGGGACTTAATGGGGTCTTAAATCTCTGGGCGTATAGGTGATGGTGTTTATTCCATTTATTCACCCAAATATGGGGAACTAATTTGGCCTGATCACAGGCCTCACAAATTAGCAAGAAATGCCTGGATAATTAAATTAGTTAAGAGGAGTTTCTAAATATACATCCTCATTTTATGTTATTTACTAAATATACATCCTCATTTTTAGTTATTAACTAACTTGACTTAAAATTAAATTGAAAGTTTAATAGGTGATACAGATGTCTTAGGGTGTTAAAGTAAATTGTATTGCTGTTAAGGGTGTAGTTTTGGTGATTTAAATATAAGCTATCTTGTTAATTATATGTTAATGGTTTTAATGTGAAATAGTTGTCCTTTAATTGAAACTTTTATTAAGAACCTATTACTAATGGTGTAAATTTAAATAACATTTCATTATTGACTTAAGCCTGTTACAAAATTAGGTCTCAGCTTTTCGATAATTTGTTGGGAATCCGTGATAAAGTCTTCATCTTAAATATAAATAATTTAATAACTTAGAGTCACAATACATCGAACAAAAATTTTTAAAAATGATTAATAGAATTTAATTTGATATTTAGATATTGATCTTGTATTTCCATTATTTTCTGAGCTGTTTGTAGATAAACTCATTCAATACATAACTTGTGAGCTTTGTTGTTTAGGTATTCATTTTAATTAGTAAACTTTTAATTGCCAGACTCTTTTATTTCACTGAAATATATATATATAAATTTTTCCAAAATGTGAGGAACTTTTCTCTTGTTTTTTCGTGATCAGAGAAAGCAAACAATTCAATTAGCTGCCATTTGAGGGCAAAGAAAAACGAGCTTTGCCTAAGACCACGCTTAGAGATGTTCGTCGTCCCTTCTCTATTTCTTTCTCGCTCCTGTCACAGCTGCATCTCTCTGGCGTCTTGGCCACCTCTGTCTTGGCCATCTCTGCAGTTGTTTTTTGCTGTTGTTGTAGTGTTATTGTTAATGCCGTTGTTGGTGCGGCGCTCTGGCGCTGAACTCAGAGGCCGGAACAGCAGAGCAGAACAGCTCAAGTGGCTTCCACTTCCACTTCCCACTTCCACTCGCGCCAAAAGCTTATGCTTTGGATTTTTCGCAGCTATCGCCACTCGAGCACACAGTCGCAGCAACAGTTGCGGTGAGGTTAATAGCACCAAGGGATTCTAGGTCTGGTAAAATCTTCTTTTCTAAAGATTTAAAGGCAATTTTAAAGGCTAGAAAGCTTCAAGGCTTCTTTTATAAAGATTAAATGCAATTTGAACTTCGTGTTTCAGTTTAGTGTGGAATATTTGTAATAGTCTCAATTAATTTATAATATTTTTGATATAACTTAATTTATAATATTTTTCAGTTTAGCGTGGCATACTTGTAAAAGTCTCAATTAATTTATAATATTTTTACTTGAATTTAATTTATATTATTTTCAGTTTAGTGTGGAATATTTGTAATAGTCTCAATTAATTTCTAATATTTTTACTTTAAGTTAATTTATATTATTTTCAGTTTAGTGTGAAGTATTTGTTATAGTCTCAATTAATTTCTAGTATTTTTACTTGAATTTAATTTATTTTTGCTGTTTGTATGTCAATAAATATAAGATTTGGGTTCTTAAATATTGTTTCGCTAAATGAATTATCATTAAAACTGTTCTATCCCATCATGTTCCTCAAAGAATATTTAGTTATTATTGGTTAACTATTAAAAGCAGTTTTTGGAGAAGAATGGTCTAATATCACTAGCATTTTTAAAGCAAAAGTTAAACCTAGATATGTGTTTACATTGAACATTTAAATATTAAATGTTTATATTATAATATTTATATTTGTTATACTTATATGTGTTTTTATATTATATATATAAACTCAAGCTTCGGGGCTATTATCCCAAGGAAAAGTGCAACTTTTCTCCAGTTAGTTGCTATTGTCTTGACCTCATCTATGGCCACATATGCCCAGAGCAGAGCTGGGCCTCCTCCCGCACAGTACACACTCGAAATGTGCTGACAAAGACCTAATCTAGGGCGTCTATAAACATGCGCTCGGGTCTAGCGTACAGCGTCTAACGGCATAGTTAGGGCTGCTTTGGACAGGTCGGACTCGGTGGCGGGATCTGAAGCCGGCTCTGCGTACGTGTTGATAACTGCACAGATGATGATGATGGCCAAGACGACGATGGTGATGATGATGATGATGACGACGAGGCTGGGAGGCAATAGGCATCCGCAATGCAGTGACGGCGAAGGCGACGGCGACTGGGAGCACTCGAAAGCGTTTGACTCTCTAGCTGGGCCAAGATTTTTAATGATTGGCACGATTGTCTTAGCTACTTAATGACGTTCTCGAGGGCTGGCAACCGCCCCTGATAGGTGCCGCCTTTGTGATGCTTTCGTGTCAACTAGCAAGTCATATATAACTTAATGAACTTTGCCGTCTGCGAGGCAGCCTGCGAGGCAGCCTCCTCGGGAAATCTCCACACAGCACCGACGTAATTTAATTTTAATTTCGCAAGCAGTTTGCTGGAAGTAATTGTATGCATTGAAAACGTATTTGCTGCTATCGCCTGGAAACACTCGTCGCCCTCCGACGTCGGGTCGGAGTCTGGCCCCGCCATATATTCATTTATATATCCGAGTCTCTCCAACGAACACTCACTCGTACTTCGATGAAAGGCTTTTTGTTTCTCCCGCGATTTGTGTCATCTTTAGCAACATTTTTGAAATACAATACGCTGCCACGCTGCCACGGTGCTCTGCGACCCGCTCCGCTCTGCTCCTTCCATTTTTTTGTTGTCTTTCAATTTTTTGCTATTTTAGCTGTGCGTTCAACTGAAATACTATTTATATATGCACTAAAGATACAGATACAGATACAGATACAGATACATTTGCATCTGCCGAACGGTACGACACATTACTCATGCAACAAATAACCAAATAAAGAGCAGGAACAACAAATACAACTGGGGAAGTGAATTGATCAAAGAAGTTGTTTAGAGGAGGGCTTGGGGCATCGAGGCTTGGAATACTGTGGCAGCTTGAAGACTTCATTAAAATAAGTTGGATAAAAAACAAGTTTTCTTTAGCTATCTTACAAAATGTTGAAACTTTGATGATCTTTAAAATATATCTATTTAATATGATCTTCATAAAATGATTATATTATTAAATCATGGCTTGATATTTATAAAATCTACATATAGGCATTGGTCTTAAACGTTCTTATGACATCCATAAGATATAGAGACAGATTCTGTCCTTTCTGAGACATGAAGTTTCCACAAACGAAAGAAGAAAAAATTTCAAAAAGATCTTTATAACTCTTATAAACAAATTGACGGACAAACGGACAGACTCATTTCAAGCTCAGAAGGTAGGAGATATATTCCTTGCATTCCAAGCGTAGCAACCAAATTATAATACTCCCCAAAAATAAGGGTAGGGTAAAAGGAGCCGCAGACAAAAAGCTAAAAAGAGTGAAATCTATGCAGGCATATCCCTCACATTTCGATGCCGCTCAGCGATAAAGGCGGAACCAGACTCCCTCCCCGAGATACTTTGAGCAAATAAATATGCATTTCCCGATTTACCCCAAAACTCGTGTGTCCCTCGCCTTTTTTATTATTATTGTTTGTTTGTTTGTCTGTTTGCCAGCTTGTGTCATGCAAATGAAAATGAAGCCAGCTCCGAGCAGAAGCGAGCCTCTGTTTGCACCGAGCATTATGGCTGTGTGCATATCTGGGCTTATTTCTCTCGCCGAGCTTCTCCTTTTCTCCTTTTCTCCGCCGCCGCCGCCGTTCCGCCAAATTGTCCAGGTAGAGTCAATAGATGGCTGAAAAGAGATCAAAGGGTTTGGGAAGGGCAAACAGCGGCACACAGGGCCTTTTCACTGAATGGTTAGCAAGCGCAGAAGCCGTGATATGAATTCACACATATTAAAAAGTCGTACGTGGATTTTATTCACATTTATAGGTAGCTATGAGGGCATGTTTATAGATATTAAAAGTCCTCTATGAGACCTTTTAATATATACTTTATTTTCTTTAAGATGTAAAACCTATGGTTTCATTTAGACCCATTTTATGATTAAGTTCATTATCTGTGGCAAAAATAGAGCCAGGTTCTGTGAGACAAATTTCAATTTAACCTAAGCAATACATAAATTATTAGCTGCTTAAATAACACTCTAATATTAGATAGATTAGATATTAGATAATAAGTATTATTTATAGATATTAAAAGTCCTCTATGAGACCTTTTAATATATACTTTATTTTGTATATGGTATAAAACCGAAGGTTTCATTTAGACCCATTTTATGATTAAGTTCCTATTCTTTGGCAAAAATAGAGCCAAGTTCTGTGAGACAAACTCAATTTTAACCCAAGCATTTCATAAACTATTAGCTGCTTAAATAACACTCTTATATTAGATCAATAAATCAATAATAACTATTATTTATAGATATTAAAAGTCTCCTATGATACCTCTTAGTATTTATATATAATACTTTATTTTCTATATGGTGTACAACCTAAGGTTTAGTTTAGACCCAGTTTATGATTGAGTTCCTATTCCTTGGCAAAAATAGAGAAATAGTTCTGTGAGACAAATTCCCTTTTGAATGTAAGCTTTTTATAAACTATTTGCTGCTTAAATAACACTCTTATATTAGATCGATAAACCAATAATAAGTATTATTTATATATATTAAATGTCTCACATGAGACCTTTTAATATTTATATATAATACTTTACTTTCTATAAGGTGTTAAACCTAAGGTTTAGTTCAGACCCAGTTTATGATTGAGTTCCTATTCTTTGGCAAAAATAGAGAAATATTTCTGTGAGACAAATTCCATTTTAGCATTAGCATTTCATAAATTATTATCTGCTTTAATAACACTCTTATATTAGATCGATAAACCAATATTAAGTATTATTTATAGATATTAAAAGTCTCCTATGAGACCTTTTAATATTTATATATAATACTTTATATTCTATATGGTGTAAAACCTTAGGTTTAGTTTAGACCCAGTTTATGATTAAGTTCTTTATGTTTGGCAAAAATAGAGCCAAGTTCTGAGAGACAAATTTAATTTTAATATAAGCTTGTTATTATCTATTTTCTAGCTTAAATAACACTCTTATATTAGATCGATAAACCAATAATAAACCACTTTCAAACAGAACAAACTCTATTTGTGGCATTCCGACATAAAAGTGTTCAGAAAAATTAATGGAAAACCCTTTCCCCTAATCGGAAAAGTGCGAAAACCATTTACGCGCAGCAATTAAAGTTTCAGTTAGTCCGCCAAACTAGATTTGACACTCTATTAGAACTCTTCGATACGCCGGGATTGCCTCCCTCGGTGCGCAATTCAATCAGGAAACAAATGCTGATGAAAAATATTTTTGCCACAGGTTTTTAAATTCTAAAAAGTGTCAAATTTTCAAAACGGCAACCCTAGGAGGTAGACAAAGGGGGGTTTCCCGGGCGTGTTTCACCTTCGCCGTCATCGCAGTCGTCGTCGTCGCCGCCCCGTTCGATTTCCTGATTAATTTATGCCAGTCGACGACGACGACGACGGCGAAGGCAGTTAGCAACAATTTGCCGCAAGCGGCAGTGTCAAATTGAAATAGCTCGACTGAAAAAAAAGAAAAAAAGGGGAGGAGAAGAAAATAAAATTGTCAATAAAATAAGTGCCGGACGGTTGCCCATTTTTCCGCCCATTCCTCAATATTTCGGATTGCCCCTCCTCCCTCACACCTCCTTACAAATCCCATTCCGAGACGTTTTCTCAGTCCGCTTCCCCTTCTCCACTCCCAGCCAGTCCCTCAGTGCGTCCATCAGTCAAAGTTCAGTGCTTCCCCGTTCTTCGCATTGAATTTGCCGTGCAACATTTCCTGTTTCGTTCACAGTCGTTGACTGTCGCCCTAGCGCCCTTTCTACACAGTGCGGAAATATGGGTTACTTTTAAAAAAGTACTGAATTATTATATATATAATTA